>JABXNX010000053.1:79948-206459 GCA_014843695.1 Archivesica marissinica | reverse complement strand
CACATCGGATGCATGCGGTCTGTTGTGATGCATGTGAACGCTAGCATAGTTACACATCGGATGAATGCGGTCTGTTTTGATGCATGTGGACGCTAGCATAGTTACACATCGGATGCATGTGGTCTGTTGTGATGAATGTGGACGCTAGCATAGTTACACATCGGATGCATGCCGTCTGTTGTGATGCACATACATACTGGACGTGCATCGTCAGAAACAAAAAGTGCACATGCTACGCCAGTGTGAAGCAATTCGGGAACATGTTTACACCCAGCAGATCCCGGAGCATCAAAGAAAGTAAAGATCGCTGTGAAAGTATGTATATATCAATTCTAGATACTATAAAGATTTTTGTGTGTGCAGATTTTGTCATGATTTACTATATACAATATTTTACATATATACACTGCAATGTTAGGCAATCGGCAGGTGCGTAGCCAGGAGGCAGATTATGTGTAGGCCCGGGTAAATAATGTTGAGTGAGCGTAGCGAACAAGGTTGCTAGGGGGGTTCTGGGCATGCCCCGGATTTTTTTGGTTTTTAGGATGCAATTTCTCGCATTCTGCTGCATTTAAAAGACAAATTCGGACATGTTTTTATAACAAAATTTATAGTATCTATTATACATTATTATAGGTCTAGGACAGGAATATCTAGGTAGCCTAGGTCTATTATAGTAAAAAGGTCCGGGCCTTTTGGCCTAATGGCAGCTACGCGCCTGCCCGAGTAGAACCACATATAACAAGTATAATTTGTTTGTACCACCAATCCTTCCTTTAACACATGTAACCACTACTTTCAGGTGAACGAGATTGCTAGAGAACGAGTATTTCAGCCGGCTGCCCACATAGTAGAGGGTGATGAAAGATATGATTGTACCAGACGATGTCAACCTCCCTAAACCGGACAACTTAACTCGGGGCGGCAAACCACAAACGCAGACAGCGGCCAGACAATCTGACAGACCTAGAGTTTGAGATACATGTACGTAAATATAAAGCTACATAACAATGTAAAGTTGTATCCGTGATCGGTATCTTCGCTTAAATTGGTTATGTACAATAGACTATTGTATAACAAGTAGGTCATATTTCAAATGCCTTTGTTTAAAGATACATTCCGGTTCAAAATCATTGTCACAATTTTTAAGAAGTTTGCTATCGTGTAAGCGTACTCATTATAAAACCATTATTACCCAGGTGTCTCCGTAAGCAAATTAAATTAAAGACATTTTAAATGTATTCGAAAATAATAAAATCCTTTTGACTATCCTACTCCTTTTTAGAAATGTTGTCGAAAATCGTTCGGCTTTTCCCTCTGTCATTTGCATTATAGTCACGTGATCGTAATTTAAATATGTTCTAAAAATAGCGCACCGAATGCAAATTAGTTTCACTTCATCTTTGTACAACGAAATACTCCTCAACGCCACTAACGACATATATTGAGCGGGGTTAAAAGACCGTGCACGACCGAGTGTGGCGAGTATTCAACGCAAGCGATAAAAATAAAATGTAGCCAATTTGTATTTACACTATTCATTGCATAGTGTTCGTCACCAGGCCCGGAATTCAGGGAGCGACTGGACAACTGACAAGGATGTGTCATGGCTCGGGGCAATCACAGCAGTGGTGGGCAACGTGTTCCACAATGGACCTCTTTGCGAAACACGAGTGCGGGTACACATTCAACCGACAGTGCGGGTGCACAGGGATTCGGCACGTTTGTGGGTACTAGTATATCTATTTAAGTACAGGGATTCTACTCTGTGGGATGTCAGATTTCGCATCGATCAGTAAAATGGCCCTATCTGAAACAATTTTGTACAAATCTGTCTAAATATAACGCCTATCCCGAGTCTTTATATTGTTCTTCAAATAAACACAACTTTAAGCTGCATGCATGTATACTTTGCAAACAATTGCCACAGACATTGGCCATAGCAGGTCACATTTCCATACTAGGACACGGGTTCTGTCAGCAACAACAACAAATCTTCGACGGGAGAGTTTTAACTGTGAATAACATTATCAATAAAATGTGTTTCCACTAACGTGTAGGTTTATTCGGCAAAAATGTACGTCAAAAAGAGATTTCGTAGACTGATTTTCAATTTGTTTTGAAAATTTCTAAAGCGGCGCAATTCGCGTTGAAATTCGCGTTGAAACGAGCGTTCTGATTGGATTATGATTATTCTTTATATAAAAACCCATCGTGTTACATTCTAATAATCGAAAGGTCCCGGGTTCGATACTCGGTCAGGCCACGTATGTAGTGTAATTGAGCAAGGCACCTCACACACATTGCTTAGTACTGGTTAACCACTTAGGTCGGCTAAGTCTGCCCAGGAAAACATGTCTAGGTCCCCGCAAGGGGTTTGACATTAATGGAACATACATACATAACATGTGCGTCGATCAGTTCTAGCATGTTTTATTCATATTGCAACTGCTCTATACAAACGGGGAATCCCCCAATCATACCATACTAAAATGACTCATATCATAGACTTTCGTATGCAATTTTAAACCGAGGTCACGTTTCGATTCTTTACACCGTGCACGTCAAAGAATCTCGGCAGATATCTCTGTCTGTATCATTGCACTAGCCTACACAATTTAAAATTACTAATCTCTCCAGGAGGCCGCGCTCATATGGGCTACCGGTAGCGACGATGAACGTAAAAAACACACAGAAAATGGGACACTCGCATACAGTGCAATTTCGACACAGGAAGATATCTTTAAAACTGCAAAATGAGTCCCATTCATATAGAACAATGAACTTATAAGTTGAAATACGTGATCAAAATACGTGATACGGAAAATAATTAAAGTCGAAACTAGACACTTGATGGTATAAAACGACGGTTGACGAACGCAGCCACGACATTGCAACGCTGGAACAGTCCCATTGACAGTGGCTTATTTTGTATCCGAATACAGTATTTCAAGGCGCGTCGTGTAGCATGGAGCTGACCACTGTATTACTGTTCGGGTGTGTAGCGTTGATTGCCGGTCGTACAATCCTAGTTGA
Source organism: Archivesica marissinica (assembly GCA_014843695.1). Lineage (NCBI taxonomy): Eukaryota > Metazoa > Mollusca > Bivalvia > Venerida > Vesicomyidae > Archivesica > Archivesica marissinica. The sequence goes on along the minus strand of JABXNX010000053.1, from coordinate 203,423 downwards.
GAAAATGGCACTGTCGTTGGTCGACAATTCGGAAGGTACTGTGTTCTTTATGTTAAAGCATTGTCACTGTCTGATTAGCGCAGTGGTTAGCGCACTCGCTTCTCACAAATGCAACCCGGCTTCGATCCTCGGGCCAGGACGTATGTGAGATGGTACGGTGGTCGCAATATCGGACAGCTTCCGATTAAATCCATTTTCGTTTGCATAGCTATACAATAGATATGTACTGTACATAATGAACGAATACATATGTTTAAACCAATATCGGACAGGTGGGTTTTCTCCGGGTACTCGGGTTTCCTCATATAAGCGTTCATCCGCGCCAACGAGAGTGGTTAATATACGTTTTTAAAACTTGCTTCGCAAGCGTTGCAAAATAAATAAAGTTTAAACAAAGCATTGTAATGACGTCATAACTTTGTACCTTCTCAAATCCTATACATAAATGAACGAAAGTATCAATTTTATATAGATATAAATAATTCATGAGCTTCAAATAGATCGACTATGTAACATATTGACACTGTATTCGGCGCTATACGCTTCACACAGGCCAATTGTTGCGTTATGCGTAGTACCGTGGTTTATTAGAATGCGCCGTGCGGCCCAGTACTTCCGGCTTCAGCATTCGAGGTTTCTGTTGGGTTACCTCACCCTTAGGCTAGGACTTTTAAGGCGGTCCATTCGCCTGATAAGACTAGCTCCATCAACTGCCTGCAGCTGCAAAATAGGGGACCAGACTGCAGAACACATCCTCCAGGAGTGTCCCAATCTTCATAGGCTGAGGAAAACAACCTGGGCAACAGATACTTCTCTCCAGACGAAGTTACATGGCTGCCGGGAGGATCTGAGGAGGACGGCCCATTTCGTGTTTGCTGCCGGCTTGTCCATGTGATTCGCGAACGACAAGAAGAAGAAGACACAGGCCAACATTTTACATATTCGATCTTTTTATTATATGCTTATATCCTACGCGTGATCTGAATCTATGTTGTTTGCACATTCCGTATAATTTATTCGGCAGATTAAAGGTTACTGTGTTATACAGCACGTTATCCTAACTTTTGTAAATACTTTTTAAGATGACGATGGTATAACGTCCGATATTGTGGAGGCATTTCTAGGCCAAAACGACATGACATCACGTGATCACTATATGGACTTGCTACAGGGGTGTAGTAAGGGGAAGTGTCAATTCTGCAAGAAAAACAAATTCATTAACGGTAAGTGCCTTTGTTGTGTGTTGTGCTTGTCCTGTAGAGTGGATGGGGCGTGGCTGCTATGTGTATTAGTTTGCCGGTGATGTGCATTTCAAACTTGGAAGGATGATTTTAATCGCAATAAGTGCGTACATGCTGTGCAGAACTCTCGAGTGGGCAGATCTTTATCATGAACTCGACATAATTGAGCTTGGTCTTATTATTATTTATATGACTTTATGTTAAACCCCAGTATGCTTACCTTGCAGTGTGTTGCGCAGAAACATATTCTTATCACAGGCACCAGACACAAATTTTTACTTACTATATGACCATAGGCCAAAAAAACATTTACATTGTTCAGTAATACGCATTGTTGGTTCGAATCCCACTGGGAGGTGGTGTCGAATTCTTTAAAAGGCGGAAGCTATCCAGATGGCTCGCGGTAGATTGGTGATTTTACCCGGGAACCCGTCCGTGCCTGAACTACTGCTCAGAGAGGCACACAGGCCTTCTTCCACCACCAATAATAGCTGGAGAATCGCCTATGACCTGAGTTGTCTGCGCGACCTTAAAACACCAAAACAAACAAGCAAACATAATAATGTACATGTTTCATATTTTAAGTGCACTTTTGAAGAGTTATCGCCAAATCAGCTGTTTTGTAAATTACCTCCCTTTACTGGTATTTAGCATGTCTCGTCTTTGTACCTCGCATTGTACTATGTGCTTTGCAAATTATGACGAATACATATGATGAAACCGAACTGGCTGTCCGATTAGCGCTGTAGTTACCAAGATCACTTATCACCAATGCAACAAGGGTTAGATCCTTGGACCCTGAATTATGTGAGATGGTACAGTCGGTGGTCACCAAATCGGACAGGTATGTTCACTCCTGTTTCCTCCCACACGAATGACCACATACCCATGCACTTTCATCCGCGCCAACGAGAGTGATTAATATACGTTATTAAACCTTGTTTCACAATCGTTATGAACTATATAGAGTTTATACTTTAACCCGAACTGTTTTAATATTACCGTCTCCGTGGCCTAGTAGTTAAGGCGTCTGCCTACGGAGCGGGAGGTCGAAGGTTCGAATTTCGTCAGGGGTTCGTTCTGATATGGCCGGTTGGTGAGCCGCCAACTAGTTAAATAAGATGGTTACCGATTGCCCACCAGCCTGGCGCCTGGCATACACGTACATGTATAGGATTCGGGAAGTACTGATGTTCATAAAAAAGAGGTGCCTCATAATAAGTCAGTAATGGCCCTTTAAAAATAGGGGTGAAACACTATAATAAACAAACACTTTACACTTTACTATTATGTACAGCGTGCTTCATAGCGACGTTGGGCAAGAACTCAATAGGTCTTCTAAACACTCTTATTCAACAGGGACGTACATAACCGATACATGTACCCTTAACCTGTCAAGACAACAAACCAAACACATTATCTGTTTGCCGATAGCGAAACTCCCTGGCTAGAGTTTATACTTTTAACACAAACTGTTTTAAATTTTAATATTACAGCGTGCTTCATAGCGACGTTGGGCAAGGCCTCAATAGATCTGGATGTAACGCTCAATGGGAAGGAGTTTCTGAAAACCTCCATTAACGGTAAGTGTGAATACAAACAAACTTAGTCGAAAACAAGATTCCAGGCAATGTGTTTCACATGTCTTCGATTTGAAGAGTGTGTGTTTTACGTTTATTTATCGTCGCTACCGGTTGCCCATATGAGCGACGCCTCCTAAAGAGATGAGTCATTTTAGATGTTTGGAAGATAGTGCAATGATACAGACAGATACCCATTCCAGAGTCTCCTCTGGTTCTTTGACATGCATGGTGTACAGCACCGACACGAGACCTTGGTTTAAAGTCCCATCTGAAAGACTGTTAATTTGATTAGGGTCAGACGGGGAAGTCAAACGACGAAAATTACATAAATTTACAATTCCATGATATAGTTCCAGAGTTTTCACAAGAAATGCACAAGAAAAGCACATTAATGAATTGTCGTCTGCTACACTTATTGGAATTATTTATAGCCTTTATTTGACCCAGTAAGAGTTAATTAACAAAGATTGATATGAAATGAAAAAGCATCACAAATTATGTATGTATACGTATGTATATACTCTGAACCCGCCCGCCCACATGGTTCGCCGGAGGCGAGGGTAGATAAGCTCAATCATCATCACTACTCTGAACCTCGTGTATGGGGCGCCGTTTTGCTATTTATTCAGTATTTATGTCGTGGACGTCGTGATAGCGCAGTGGATGCGCGTTCGCTTCAGGTGCGAAAGGTCCGGAGTTCGAGCCCCGCTGGAGTCGTTACGATTGTGCCCTTAGGCAAGGCATTTAATTTCCACGTTGCCTCTTCTCTCTCCCTCGTGGCGATGGATTCCATCAGGAATGAGGTCTCGAGAGTGATTAATATAAGTTATAAGAACTTGTTTCGCAATCGAGCTAAAATAAATTTGTATAAGTATTTATGGATATCCATAATTAGATTTATGGATAGTATAATAATTGTAATATTGCGTGTTGTTTATAATAGTTGTAATATTGCTATATTACATGTACATGTATATATATATCGTTGAACATTCAATCTTTAGTGCCAAACCCAAAGCCCATCTGTAAGAAGACAATACCGGGGATTCCTATTGTAACTGATGTGTGTTTAGAATTCAAGAATATGAACATAAAAGAAGGGTCTGGCTGCATCTCCGTGTCCTTCAAGGTATTATTCCAGTAATAAATTGCCGTCATATATCATACTGCGTCATATATCATACTGCGTCATATATCATACTGCCATTACAATCATGCTCATTTGGTTGTGTTTGGTTGGTTTTAACGTCGCACCAACAGCTTAGATCAACTGGCGACTGACCAGCTAGTATTGGTGGAGGAAGACCCCGTGTGCCCCTCCGAGCAGTATTTCAGGCACATTTGTTCACCAGATAAAACCGCTGACCTTGCGAAAACAAGCTGGGTAGCTTCTCCACACCATCACATGAAAGAATTCGACAATCCTAATGGGATTCGAACCTTCAACAGCGAGAGGCAAGTGATTTGACGTCAACGACCGTAACGACTCGGCCGTGGTGTTCTTAACCCTTTCAACACCACATACCTCTATATAGGCTTACAAAAAGTGTAGATCCAGATGAGCCGGCTCGTGACGAGCCGTCTCATCAGGATCTGCATTTTTTGCCAGTGATATGACTATTTTTAGACATAATTACCCATTTTGATAAATGAACTTGTCCAAATGTGATTTTCTGATTCATTTATTGGTTTATGAATATCATGGACCAGTCCATGTGAGTTACTTGGTGTTGAATGGGTTAAACAAGCTTCCGAAAACTTAATGTCCTGCACTTGTAATTTCCGGCGGCGGTCAGTGGTCTATCGGGCGTCCACCCAATGGCTGAACCAATACTAAAGCTTGAGTCTGAGTTTGGATACATTTTATAACCTAGGTCCAGACCTTTTAACCAGCTGAAACTCCCCATTTGAGACACATTCGTATTATTTCCACATATTATTTTAATTATAGAATGTGTGTACAATCACATGTGTGTTAAGTTTCTAAAACTGATTCGACTTGTCTCAACATCAGAACTCAATTGGGGCGATGCTATGCAGGGGGGGGGGGGCGTCGATATAGCTACACTTCTGGATAATTTAGAGTACCGTGTGTATTTGAGAGAATAAATGGTGGTACCAGCCGTGTTGGTGTTAAATTATTTGCGAGTCTGGCCTCACCAATCTGTAACATTTATTAAGCCATGTCAGGACAACCCAACCCATTTCTTCACCCCATGTAGGTATCCCGATAGCATTAAACGGGTACCTGCTCAATATCTCCGCCGTACTACCAATCTTTGATTAAAAATTGAATAAAACTAAAAAAAAATAATCAAACAATGTTTGTATTTATTCGACTGGTTTATGTAAATGTTGTGATTTCAGATGAAGTTTCAGAAAGTCTCAATCCAGATCGGATGCTTCATGGTTTATGTAAATGTTGTGATTTCAGATGAAGTTTCAGAATGTCTCAATCCAGATCGGATGCTTCATGGTTTATGTAAATGTTGTGATTTCAGATCAAGTTTCAGAAAGCCTCAATCAAGATCGGATGCTTCAAGATTCCTACCAATGAAGACGGAAACCAGCCAGCGGATGCGGAAGTTACGCAGAATGCAATTGAAAGCGAGGCAATTCCGGTCGGGTCGATTCTGTTCTTCCAGCCACGATAGATACATTCCTGAACATCTTCTGTAAACTAGTACATTTGACAATCCATGCGAAGAAAAATAGTAAAAGTTTAACCAGTAGATGTTTTAATTATTTTAATGTTGTTGAGTGCTGTCTAATGTTGTTAAAATGTGCGGTCCAAGCCATTGGGTTATCATAATATACGTTAGTTTATACAAATTTGTTTTAGCTCGATTGCATAACAAGCTCCTACAACTTATATTAATCACTCTCGAGACTCCATTCCTGATGGAATACATCGCCATGAGGGGAGAGAGAAGAGCCAATGTGAAATTGAAATGCCTTGAATGAGGGCACAATCGTAACGGCTACAGCTTGGTCACCGCGAACACCGAGCCTTTCGCACCTGAAGTGAACACTCTACCACGGCGCTATCACAACCTACACTGATATAATATACGTTGTATCTCTTATATAATGCATAACCTACATGTATCAGCTATTTAAATACTGACACCAAAAAGAAACTGTGCACTTGTCTTATATGTACAATTTATATCCTTTTAGAAAAAAAAATATATGCAAATTTGTTATAAATATTTGCGAAATATTGGATAAATTTGTGACGAATTATTTTCTTGAATCATGAGAGTCATAATCCATAATTCTAAAATTACAAATCTAAAAGTAATGCTCAATATAAAAGTGCACAGTTTTTATGGTGCAATTTATATATTGTATTGTATCAATATTCATAAACTTTCTATTTACTGAGCCTAATAAAGTACCAGCAGTTGATGATGTAATACTTTATATTTATGTGTTCAACACCACCTTTATTAACCCTTTCAACACCACAAACCTCTAAATTGGCTTACAAAAAAGTGTAGATCCAGATGAGCCGGCTCGTAACGAGCCGTCTCATCAGGATCTGCACTTTTTTCAAGTAATATAACTATTTTTAGAATTTTGTTTACCCATTTTGATAAATGAACTGATCCAAATGTAATTTTGTTATTAATTTATTGGTCTAAAAATATCATGGATCAGTCCATGTCAGTTACTTGGTGTTGAATGGGTTAAAGAACATTTTGATACACCATATACTTGACACTATACATACAAATTGCTTAGGCATCTATATAGATGCTCTGATAGTGGCGGGTGTCAGTTTTAAACATGCCCGGATGTTGCCTAAGCAATGTACACGTATGCATAGTGTCGATCCTATGGTGTATCAAAATGTTCTTGTAAACAAAAATTGAACTCGAAACCATTTGTCCAGACCCCACGCATCTGTGGAATGACTAGACTCCATTCCCACCCAGATCTACTGCAATATCGCTAGTATCCAGTACAGCTTCTTTCCAGCCAGTATTCTCCTGTGCAACAAAATGACACAAACATTGTGAACCAGAACTCGGTTCTGGTGAACTCGATCACATTCTAGAATTTTAGACCTACAGCACAGAAGAGTGCTGCGCATGCGCAGTAGTTGTAACACTATTACGAACGTACTATTATAGTGGTATGCAGTAACTGAGAATGCTATCATGATTATCCAGCTGGTATTGGTGGATGAAGATCTCAGGTGCACATCCGATCAGTATATAAGGCACGGGCGAGCACCCAAATTGCCATATTTCCTAGTTTGGTTCGAGAAATCATTATTAAAGACGTTCCCCCCCCCCGGTAGAAAACTATTACGTTGTGTACATTTTACGCTCACACCGCCTGTCAAATCACAACAAAATAACAAACACACAGTTTTATTTAACATGCCGTTTAACCATAACAAAGCGTTTTCATCCGCTAATAGCGACAGGCGGTCAGCACAGTCATAGGCGCGCTTGACTGCATGGCATAAAGGTCAAACGATGGACGATACTTCAGTTATCAACGAGTGAAATATTGAGCCGGTAATAAGTAATTCGGACTGTACTATAAATCCGGATAGTAATGAATCGTGGAAATCTGGCCGGGGAATTGGGGTACCTGGTAGACCAGTTGCGAAGCTGCGTGGATTGTGGCCAACAGTTGAACCTGGTAAACACTAAAGGAGAGAAACTCTACGGTTTCGGGTCTGTTGTATGTATGTCCCATTAATGTCAAACCCCTTGCGGGGACATAGACATGTTTTCCTGGGCAGGCTTAGCTGACCTAAGTGGTTAACCAGTACTAAGCAATGTGTGTGAGGTGCCTTGCTCAATGACACTACATACGTGGCCTGACCGAGTATCGAACCCGGGACCTTTCGGTTCCAAATACGACGCGCTGCCACTGGACCATGGACGCCACACTGTTATGTAGGTGTAATGCCAGTATGGCTTGCTGAGTAGAATCGAGAAACAATATCTCAATGAAGGTATTAACTTTGAGAATCTTGAGTTGAGAACAATTTGATTTTAAGATGTTTTGTGGAATTTTAGTTCATACAAATTTATTTTAGCTCGATTGTGAAACAAATTCTTACAACTCAACCCTCCAAATGTCAAGTTATCCACGTCACCAGAAGGAAACATCCTATTCCCAGCAAATATAAACTCCATGGAGTCCTACTTGAGTCGGTCACCTCAGCCAAATACCTTGGCGTGGATATCTCAAATAACCTATCGTGGGACACCCACATAAAAAGGTCAACAAAGAAAGCAAAGCAAACATTAGGATTTCTACGTAGAAACCTCCAGGTCAAATCAGAACCCCTTAAGACCATGGCTTACCAGACACTAGTGAGACCCCAGCTTGAATATGGCTCCGAGGTCTGGTCGCCCCATACCCAAACATTGATAGACCAAATTGAAGGTGTCCAGCGAAGAGCAGCCCGTTGGATAAAGGCTGACTTCTATCGTACCTCAGGTGTTACAGACATGCTACATTCCCTAAATCTACGCAGACTAGATCAACGGCGTATTGACAATAGGTTATCCCTTATGTATAAAATTCAAAATGATCTTGTTGCTATTCCCATTGAAAATTACCTAGTTCCTCTCTCCCGTCCTGCTCGCCATTGCCATTCCTTAAGCTATAGGTTAATTACAGCAACTACAAACTACTACAAGTTTTCCTTCTTTCCAAGAACAATCTATCATTGGAACCACCTCCCTCCTGACATTGTCCATCTCCCTACCATAGAGAAATTCAATACGGCAGTTTGCCATATTGAACATGCCAGTCCCTAGTTGTTCTGCGTAGCTGCTTTTAAACTTTTACCACAACTTATTTTCATTACCTTCTTAAATTATACTTTTAACTACTCATACTTTTAACTTCTTTGCGGTTTTTTAACGCGCAACATGTCTACGTCCCCGCGAGGGGTTTGACATTAACGGAAGATAGATAGATATAACTCATATGAATCCCTCTCGAGACCTCATTCCTGATGGAACCCATCGCCACGAGGGAGAGAGAAGAGGCAATGTGGAATATAAATGCCTTGCCTAAGGACACAATCATAACGGCTACAGACTACAACACTCCGGGGCCTGAAGCCTTTCGCACCTGAAGCGAACGTGCTATCATGACTTCCACAATTTTAGATAGCTGTCACCTCAATACACACGTAATTTAGCCTCTTAAGGCAGGTGGTATCTTTATTGAGGTATTCTCTTGGACATGTTTGACTGTATTAATCAGCGGTATCATATATGGGGCTTAGTTTAAAGTATTATCACAATATTTTCATTTTTATGATAAGAAACATTACCTCCCTTGCATTAGGCCCACGTTACTTATGTCCAGTGTCAATTTTACTTGTGTCGCCAAAATGAGAAATTATTGGCCGAAATGGTAAACCGATGTCATTAGCATTTCATTCATATTTTGGTTAGTAATACATAATACTAGTGATGCACCAAGTATGAACACATTCTATTATTGCAATCTTTTTTTACAAAACTGTAGAAAATGGACCATCTCTTGTATTACAGGGTTCATTCTAGGTCATGCGCATGGTCGCTTCCTTAAATGGTGTTCTTTAATATACTTCTGCAAAATAGGGTTAATAAAGTTTCGGTCAGCTAATCGTAAATGAAAAATAATACATTGACTCAACAAAATTCATAACCGGTGATGTTTTATAGTATTTAGAGCAAACTTATAACCAAATAATATCAATATTCATATCATAGTATTGGTTATATTTTATTACAGACCGCAATACATGATTTTCTGGATAATCAGTTTGGCTAAAATGCATTAAATGACAATAAGAAAATATGTATATTGTATGATGATTAATTGACTCCAAATATTATAAAATACCAGGTGACCAATTAGGAATTTTGTTGAGTGTATATAGTGTCATGTTAGGGCCCTGTCACATCTATACGTCCGCGCATGACGTTTCTGAGACCATCGTTGAAGTCCTAAGTTAAAATTGAATGAAAACGTGGTCAGAACGTATACGAAATCATGTTACCATGCACCGGCGTGCATGTCATGCATCAGAGATCGTATACGTGTGTATATGCGAAGTCGTACCACTCGTGCAGGCTATACTGTCCTTACCACATTTCTATGAGTTCTAGTCAAGGCAAACTACAAGTACGCACGGCGTCCTGTGTGTGTTTTACGTTTATTTATCGTCGCTACCGGTTGCCCACGTGAGCGACGCCTCATGAAGATACTAGTCATTTAAAAAATGTTTGGAGGATAGGCCTAGTGCAATGATACAGACAGAGACCAATTCCAGAATCTCCTCTGGTTCGTTTACGTGCACGGTGTAAAGCACCGACACAAGACCTCAGTTTAATGTCCCATCTGAAAGACTGTTAATTTTATTAGGGTCAGACGGGGGATCGAACCTGCGATCCCTGGATTACCAGTCCAGCGTGTTACCACTGGACTACATATCCGTCTGTAGCACGGCGTCCATTGCGTCCGCACATATTTATACACTGTGAGAACGTCATAGACGTAGTAGACGCAGCGGAGAAGCACTGTCCCCAGGCATGCACATCCTTACAGTTGTTATACTACGTTGCTCCCGTCCACAGACGAGCAGGGGCATAGCCAGGAGGCAAATTATGTGCAGGCCCGGGCCTTTTGGCCTAATGGCAGCTGCGCCTGACGAGTGGGGTCTGGACAAATGGTTTCGGTTTCAAAAGCTTGACATTATACATACATATTTTTAATCTATATCCAAGCAAGTTATTATACCCGTCACTAGCAACGCCATTCAGTGTCAAGGTCAAGATCGTTCGAATAACGTTCGTACCGAGTAAAACCTAGTCCATAACCCGTTCTGGTCAGGACACGGAAGCTCGACGTTTGTTTTGAACAGTATGCATCCCTTTTAAGTTCTCAACACGTATCAATGACCCAGCAGGAGCCTCCGTGGCCGATTGCCTCTCACCACTGCAGGTTCAAATCCCACTGGGGGATGTTGAATTCTTTTCTTGTGAGGAATCTATCCAGCGGGCAGGTCGGTGGTTGTACCCGACTGTCCGGTCGTGTCTGAAATACTGATCGAAGGGGCCTCCGGGGTCTTCATCCGCCACTAATAACTGTGGAGAGTCGGCATATGATAGAAGATGTTGATGCGAATATAAATCCCACAAAAACACAAAAGGCTCGATTAATAGCAACATTCCAAAACTCGTTTCATAAAATGTGGTATGAAACCAGCACGTGTTTAAGATCCCATATATAATATACTTGTATTGTTATTGCGGAACGATTTTAGTGGTTTTATCGGGAACCTAGATATATCTAGATAGATAAAAAGATCCTGGTTTTCTATGGGGGTTAAATGGATTTTGTGAAATATCTATAAGTTACCCCCCTTTACTAATAGCTATTTAAATATATTTCTCTTCCATGTACATATGCATTTCTATAATCATAAAATTCGACTTATAAATTGCTCATAGCTATTCTTAAATTAAGACACAGTAAAACACAAGCATAATCTAGCGCTGACCAAACATGTTAATATATATACACTAAGTGTTTTACGTTTATTTATCGTCGCTACCGGTTGGCCATATGAGCGACGCATCCTGAAGAGATTAGTCATTTTAGATTTTTGGAGGATAGTGCAATGATACAGACAGAGACCCATTCCAGAGTCTTTCTCTGGTTCTTTTACGTGCACGATGTACAGCACCGACACGAGACGGGGTTCGAACCCGTGACCATCAGTGATGATAGGTTACAGTGGTATACAAGTCAGCGACCTTAACCACTCCACAACGGAGGCGGACTCTAACACTAACTGCAGTATGGTCATATTTATACTGTCTACAGCCTACGCAAAGAAGGAATTTACCGTGTTTAAAATATACAATAAAACTTTGTTTAGCGCTTTAAAATAATATTTGTCTTTCAGTTAATTACTGGCGAATAAAACATGGTGTGTGGCGAATAAAACATGGTGTGTGTGGCGAATAAAACATGGTGTGTGTGGCGAATAAAACATGGTGTGTGTGGCGAATAAAACATGGTGTGTGTGGCGAATAAAACATGGTGTGTGTGGCGAATAAAACATGGTGTGTGTGGTGAATAAAACATGGTGTGTGTGTGTGGCGAATAAAACATGGTGTGTGTGTGGCGAATAAAACATGGTGTGTGTGGCGAATAAAACATGGTGTGTGTGGCGAATAAAACATGGTGTGTGTGTCGAATAAAACATGGTGTGTGTGGCGAATAAAACATGGTGTGTGTGTGCGGCGAATAAAACATGGTGTGTGTGAAACATGGTGTGTGTGGCGAATAAAAAATGGTGTGTGTGTGGTGAATAAAACATGGTGTGTGTGTGGCGAATAAAACATGGTGTGTGTGAAACATGGTGTGTGTGGCGAATAAAACATGGTGTGTGGTTCTGATAGCAGGAATTAACCACACAGGCCGTAGGCCTTTTATACGTGGTTAGAAATACCAACCATGTTTTATTCACCAATAAATAATTAAAAACAAATATTATTTCTTAAGTAAGTAAAGTTGCGTTATTTCACTTTTGGTGATATTTTCAAGATGAAACACACCTGTACCAAATTTGATCTATTTGTGTGTTTTACGTTTATTTATCGTCGCGACCGGTTGCCCATACGAGCGACGCCTACTGAAGAGATTAATCATTTTAGATTTTTGGAGGAAAGTGCAATGATACAGAGAGGCCCATTCCAGAGTCTCTTCTGGTTCTTTTACGTGCACGGTGTAAAGCACCGACACGAGACCTCAGTTTAACGTCCCATCTGAAAGACTTACTTTTATTAGGGTCAGACGGGGGATCGAACCTGCGATCCCTGGATTACCAATCCAACGTGTTACGACTGGACTACTGATCCGTCTGTAACTTGATCTACCTGTATTATATTAGTCACTATACACCACACGAAATTTAACGATATTTAACACTTTAAAGCGACACTACATCAGTGAAAACACAATTTTATACACAATGTATTTGCATATTATATGGTATAATATTTTCCCAAATATTTGCCTCAAATATCTAGCATTTCAACTAATAAACAAACGTCATATACGCGGTTTGTTGACATAGCAAAATAATGTAAACATCCATGCGTAATGCAACTAGTGTATACTGAATAACACGATTTATGGTACAGATTTACCGTTATATCTCACATTTGTGCCTATTTATTTGTAGACTATTCTTAGTTAAATTATCTCTAAGCGATACCGACCGTTATATGAAATCATATGTTCAATCTACACAAACACTGTTTATTGATTCAATGTTAGTGTTCGAATATATTCGGAAGAATGTGTAGTAGCAATTCATTTATACGTGAACAAATGCATTTTAATTGCTTTTTGCTATGTAATGTCGCTTTAATAAAATTACCATGTTTTTATGTTGTGATTATGTTAATAAAATTACCATGTTTTTATGTTGTGATTATGTTAATAAAATTACCATGTTTTTTGTGTGTGATTATGTTAATAAAATTACCATGTTTTTGTTTGCATTTCTTTTTTCAAACGTGTACAATATTGAACCATGATGTATGCATTATTCCAATCTTAGAAACTACATGTTATTTATAAGTAACCATGAAACTATTTCTTTCATAAACTCCATACTCATTTGTTGTAAATGTTGTTTTATACCGGTATATATATGTATATTGAACCATGATTTTTACATTCAGTGAACAACACTGTTTCCAATGAATCGTTAGATTTTCATCCCATTTCCACCTTCTGACCAAGTGGAGAGAATTTGGATGAGAATCCATCAATCCAGGAACAAATTTTGATTGTGTATTTATGAATATTGCATTTATTATACCGTATATATTCAGCGACGGTTCTAGGTGGGGGGAGTAGAGGGTTTACCTCCCTCTTCGGCTATCTATTTATGTTTTTGCCCATTAAAAAATAAGATTTTTTTCCATTTTCAGACGAGTCGCCATGGACTCTCTCTAGACCTGTTTAACATGCATGTTATCTTTTGGCTGTTTAGACAGTAATTAGTTCACGTTTGTAAAGCGTGTGTTGTAAAGTTGGGATACTCTAGATCAGTGGGTGAAGGTAAAATATAGCTTGCATATTTATGATTTGGATCATAGCATACTGTGCATTATGTTGCATTTATACGTTACATGTGACAGTATATACAGTTATACGTTACATGTGACAGTATATACAGTTATACATTGTATGTGACAGTATATACAGTTATACGTTACATGTGACAGTATATACAGTTATACGTTGCATGTGACAGTATATACAGTTATACGTTACATGTGACAGTATATACAGTTATACGTTACATGTGACAGTATACAGTTATACGTTACATGTGACAGTATATACAGTTATACGTTACATGTGACAGTATATACAGTTATACATTGTATGTGACAGTATATACAGTTATACGTTACATGTGACAGTATACAGTTATACGTTACATGTGACAGTATATACAGTTATACGTTGCATATGACAGTATACAGTTATACATTACATGTGACAGTATATACAGTTATACGTTACATGTGACAGTATATACAGTTATACGTTACATGTGACAGTATATACGTTACATATGACAGTATACAGTTATACGTTACATGTGACAGTATATACAGTTATACGTTGCATATGACAGTATACAGTTATACATTACATGTGACAGTATATACAGTTATACGTTACATATGACATTATACAGTTATACGTTACATGTGACAGTATATACAGTTATACGTTACATATGACAGTATACAGTTATACGTTACATATGACAGTATACAGTTATACGTCACATGTGTATAGCTTTGCTAAATCGTGTCTGCGCTAAATTATGTATTCAATGAAAATGTTCCAAATATAAAGTGCTTCAAAATTGTCTCCTGTTGTATGCATAGAATGCAATGTAAATATTGAACAACCTGGCTGTTTTAATGTTCTGCTCATCTTTTATTATACTATTATACATGGATTGCTACCCTTGTATCCCCACCCCCTAGCGGATGGATTGCTACCCTCCTATCCCCACCCCCTAGCGGATGGATTGCTACCCTCCTATCCCCACCCCCTAGCGGATGGATTGCTACCCTCCTATCCCCACCCCCATAGCGGATGAATTGCTACCCTCCTATCCCCACCCCCTAGCGGATGGATTGCTACCCTCCTATCCCCACCCCCTAGCGGATGGATTGCTACCCTCCTATCCCCACCCCCTAGCGGATGGATTGCTACCCTCCTATCCCCACCCCATAGCGGATGATTGCTACCCTCCTATCCCCACCCCCTAGCGGATGGATTGCTACCCTCCTATCCCCACCCCCTAGCGGATGGATTGCTACCCTCCTATCCCCACCCCTAGCGGATGGATTGCTACCCTCTATCCCCACCCCCTAGTGGATGGATTGCTACACTCCTATCCCCACCCCCTAGCGGATGGATTGCTACCCTCCTATCCCCACCCCCTAGCGGATGGATTGCTACCCTAGTATCCCCACCCCCTAGCGGATGGATTGCTACCCTCCTATCCCCACCCCCTAGCGGATGGATTGCTACCCTCCTATCCCCACCCCCTAGCGGATGAATTGCTACCCTAGTATCCCCACCCCATAGCGGATGGATTGCTACCCTCCTATCCCCACCCCTAGCGGATGGATTGCTACCCTCCTATCCCCACCCCTAGCGGATTGATTGCTACCCTCCTATCCCCACCCCATAGCGGATGGATTGCTACCCTCCTATCCCCACCCCCTAGATGGATTGCTACCCTCCTATCCCCACCCCCTAGCGGATGAATTGCTACCCTAGTATCCCCACCCCCTAGCGGATGGATTGCTACCCTCCTATCCCCACCCCCTAGCAGATGGATTGCTACCCTCCTATCCCCACCCCATAGCGGATGGATTGCTACCCTCCTATCCCCACCCCCTAGCAGATGGATTGCTACCCTAGTATCCCCACCCCTAGCGGATGGATTGCTACCCTCCTATCCCCACCCCCTAGCAGATGGATTGCTACCTAGTATCCCCACCCCCTAGCGGATGGATTGCTACCCTCCTATCCCCACCCCCTAGCGGATGGATTGCTACCCTCCTATCCCCACCCCATAGCAGATGAATTTGTTGCTTGAGCCTCCGTGTGTAGTGGATGTAGTGATTGCCCTGTAACCGTGAGGTTGGAAATTCGATGCCCCATCACGGCCACGGTGGCAATGTCCTTAGGCACGATACTTAAATCCACATTTCCTCTTCTCTCTCCGTCATGGCGATGAATTCATATAGAATGAGGTCTCAAGAGCGAATCATCTAAACTTGTAAAAAAACTTTGTTTCACAATTGAACGAAAATAAAATTTGAATATACCCAGATACTTCAATCGGCACAATAGGTTTATTTGTCCTGTTAATATCTTCTATCCTATCTTCTAAATACATTCAAGCATTGTCATTAAACTCCTACCAAATGATCGCCTCATCAAGATGATCTGCTGAACCTGTGCTTCAACCACATTCATCCAAATGTCACGGCCATACTTCAAGGTCAACGATCAAGTGGTTATATTCCTATATATGTCCATAGCTCTTCAACCTCTTGAGGAATCTTTAAAATAACTAGACACAAATATGAGAGGAAATGCAGAGCGATGGTTTGGTGTTTCAAGGCCATAATTGGAAGTTGTGTGTTCAGTTGGCTATTTTTCATAACATTTTATGTCTGGTCGGTATCTTCTAATAGACCAGGGTTCATTCTAGGTCAGAATTTTTGGGAGAAGTGAGAAAGCGTGTGATCGCTTCCTTAAATGGTGTTCTTTAATATACTTCTGCAAAATAGGGTTAAAATGCACAGTACAACCATTAAATACAACATTTGAATAGAAGGAGTGCTTTATAATGGGCCAGTGTATCTTACTAGACACAATTTTGTTTGAAAATCGTAAAAACCAAAAAATAATTTTATTTTTAGGGAGAATTGGGGCCCCCAGAGACAATTTCACCCACATCGCCCTCTAGAATGATCCCTGTAGACCAGGCGTATTTTCCTAGTATTACCATCTAGTGTTTATCGCATCAAGTCGATATGCAGAATGGACGTTTCACCCGCATAGATTCCAAGTCAAGGTGGCACTTCGAGGTCAAATATTAAATTGGGCTCTGAACTGGGTATGCTTAATAGACTGCTTCCATTGCACATCAGCATACGTTAATGCTTCCATACGTTAATTCGCTATATAATTTATGATCATCCAACCATCACAATATATGACTGAGAATGTCTATCTTTCCTGTATCAAAGCGACATCTCGGGTATACATCACCTTCAGTTATATAGCTCTAGTTTTAAAAAAATAAATGATAACAAAACATATTGAGTGAACATTTTAAAACTTTTATTTACACTTTAAAATTAAAATTTGAGGCACAGTTTTTTATGAAAATGGAACAATTAATTGATACGATTTTTATTTATGTTTGTACCAATATCATTGTATAGATTTTTGCGACTTTGTGCAATTTGACAAAAAAATATATGATTTTGACAAGACATACAATGGTTGTGTTATAAATATACCGTGGTTGACTGGTTTAGGTTAACTTCAAATGACTTGCCCCTTTCCGCTGTAGGTTCCTACAGTGAGGAGAGGAAGGCAAGTGATTTGAAGTGGACGACCGTAGCCACTCGGCACCAGACGTCGCGGCCGAGAGACATGTCATAGCAGCAGTGTATGATTCTGGTATCTTCTAGTTGTCAAACTTGCAACAAGGGACACACGCTTCAACATCGCTGTTTTACAGAAGTGGTGGAGGTGCGGGCTGACCCTGAAGCGACCGAGAAGACCAGCTGTCTAACTGCCGGATCCAGATATGCTGTTTCTGGTTGAAGAGGGTGGCCCTAAACTGGATCCATGGTCTTAGTATGTATCTGTACTATGATAGTTCATAGCTGACCCCCCCCCCCCGAGTACATATAATTATAACCAGTCATATAGATATATAGCCGGTAATAACAGATCTCCCATGGGAAATTATAATTGTGTTTATATACTGAGTCAAAAAAGAAACGATACCAAACTAAAAATGACGTAAAACGGATAAAACCATAGAACGGTTTAATATATTATTACGTATCAGTACCGGGTATCTTATTGCAACGTCAGCCAACCATAAACACAGGTAAATAAACACCCGATAATCCTGGAACGCCGAATTTCCGATTTGTACGTACTCCTCAACAAAGACAACTTCCTGCACATGTACAAATCGGAAAACCGGTTTATTGTACTGGTATTGCATTATCATCGAGGAAAAACACCTTACATACCCATTGTTACCTCTAACAAAATGCCTAGGCTAAACCGCAATCAGAGAATGCGTGCCATTGGCATGATTGACGGCGGTTTTCTGTCAGCGTGATATCGCAAATCGACTCGGGGGTTACGCGGATCACGATAACACGTCTACTTCGACGTTATCAAACACATGGAGCGGTGGACGACCGTCCAATATCTGGTCGACCACGTGTGATGACGCGTGAACAGGACCGTCACATTCGGACGTCACATTTACGTGACCGGTTCCTACCTGCTACGCACACAGCTGCCGTTACTCCTGGGATGACCAACAATCGCATCAGTGCACAAACAGTCAGGAACCAGCTCGGTGAACGTGGCATTCGTGCCTATCGGCCATACGTTGGACCCATCCTGACACGACGTCACCGTGACGTACGGCGGGAATGGACGACGGAACGTGCTCGCTGGACTCGGTTACAGTGGAATTCGGTGATGTTTAGCAATGAATCGCGGTTCTGTTTGCGTCGAGCGGATGGCAGAGAGCGGGTATATCGCAGACGCGATGAACATTACGCCGACGCATGTGTTTGTCAGGTCGATCTGTTCGGGGGCGGAAGCGTTATGGCGTGGGGCGGTATCACCTTCGGCAGTCGCACTGAACTGTTAGTGGTGGACAGAAACCTAAACGCCCAGCGGTACTGTGATGAGATCCTTGCGCCAGTCGTTGTGCCGTTCTTTAACGCCAACAGAAACGTCACACTGTTCCAACAGGACAACGCCAGGTGTCATACTGCTCTGATTTCCACCACATTATTGGAGCAGAACAATATTGAAACCCTGCCGTGGCTTGCTTTGTCACCAGACTTGTCACCCATAGAACATTTGTGGGATACATTAGACCGCCGCGTCAGACGACGTCAGCCGGTAACGTTAAACCAACTGAGATGTTTTGCGTCAGGAGTGGACAAATATTGACCAGCAAGAGATTCAGACACTCTTCCGTTCGATGCGACGGCGGTGCATTGCAGTGAGAGACGCAAATGGTGCCCATACTCGATATTGACGTCTGTGTGAAAACTCCATTAGACCCCTGTCCGACGAATTACGTCATCACGCAGCAGACAGTTTCGGAGGCTCATTATGCTTTATGTGCTCCTCTTTCAAACATGTTGGACTATCATCTTATGAATTTTCAAAGAATTTTCTTAATAAATGTTGAAATTATAGACACATAAACACCAGGTATCGTTTCTTTTTTGACTCAGTATATATGCTATTTATGTCCTCAGCCCACTATGTCGTTTGGACATCTTTTAACATACTTAAGAAAGACCAAACTAATATGGGTTACCCTTAAAAACATAAATATATAACTAAACCCATATTTCGTTGCACTAAGCTGCAATAAGTGAAAGTTCATTTTCACTTGAAACATAGTAGGTTACTGAAGATGTGATTTTGTGTTCCCTCCCTCATATTCCCGCACCCATGTTTTATATTTCCCCGTGTACTGGGATCATTAATTGTTATAAAATAACAACTATACCCCTGGGTGACAACATTTATGATCAGTACGTTAAAAAACACTATCGTAGCAATTCCAACGGTCGGTCACCTTAGTAGAGCCAGTAAAATTGTAATAATGTTTAAAATATACTCATGTATTTACATTATAAGACAGTCACACAGGGAATAGCCAAACAAATAATAACCGTATTGAATCAAAAAACCCGTATGGCAGTAATCCGGTTCCGTTGTTCATGCTTGATTTTTCGGAGATAGACCGACAGCACGCAGGCATTTTTCGCGACGAGACTACAGAGTGTGTGTTTTTATTGTTGGTCGTTAAACCGAGGTCTTGTGTCGGTGCACATAAAAGAACTAGAGGAGACTCTGGAATGGGTCTTTGTCTGTATCATTGCACTATCCTCCAAAATCTAGAATGAGTAATCTCTTCAGGAGGCGTCGCTCATATGAGCAACCAGTTGCGACGATAAATAAACGTAAAACACACACATGTCCATTCTTTTCTTTATCGCTCGCTCACATGGTTTTTCGCCGGAGGCGAGGGTAAATAAGCTCAATCATCATCTTGTCATTATTAATAATGGCTACCAAATATTACTGTATACGTTGTAGTCTCATAGCTACCCATCGGATGCATGCTGTCTGTTGTGGTGCATGTGGACGCTAGCATAGCTACCCATCGGATGCATGCTGTCTTGTGGTGCATGTGGACGCTAGCATAGCTACCCATCGGATGCATGCGGTCTGTTGTGGTGCATGTGAACGCTAGCATAGCTACCCATCGGATGCATGTGGTCTGTTGTGATGCATGCTGTCTGTTGTGATGCATGTGAACGCTAGCATAGCTACCCATCGGATGCATGCTGTCTGTTGTGGTGCATGTGAACGCTAGCATAGCTACCCATCGGATGCATGCGGTCTGTTGTGGTGCATGTGGACGCTAGCATAGCTACCCATCGGATGCATGCGGTCTATTGTGGTGCATGTGGACGCTAGCATAGCTACCCATCGGATGCATGCTGTCTGTTGTGATGCATGTGGACGCTAGCATAGTTACCCATCGGATGCATGTGGTCTGTTGTGATGCATGCTGTCTGTTGTGGTGCATGTGAACGCTAGCATAGCTACCCATAGAATGCACGCGGTCTGTTGTGGTGCATCTGAACGCTAGCATAGCTACCAATCGGATGCATGCTGTCTGTTGTGATGCATGCTGTCTGTTGTGATGCATGTGAACGCTAGCATAGCTACCCATCGGATGCATGCGGTCTGTTGTGGTGCATGTGAACGCTAGCATAGCTACCCATCGGATGCATGCTGTCTGTTGTGGTGCATGTGAACGCTAGCATAGTTACACATCGGATGCATGCTGTCTGTTGTGATGCATGCTGTCTGTTGTGGTGCATGTGAACGCTAGCATAGCTACCCATCGGATGCATGCGGTCTGTTGTGGTGCATGTGAACGTTAGCATAGCTACCCATCGGATGCATGCTGTCTGTTGTGGTGCATGTGAACGCTAGCATAGTTACCCATCGGATGCATGCGGTCTGTTGTGGTGCATGTGAACGCTAGCATACCTACCAATCGGATGCATGCTGTCTGTTGTGATGCATGCTGTCTGTTGTGGTGCATGTGAACGCTAGCATAGCTACCCATCGGATGCATGCGGTCTGTTGTGGTGCATGTGAACGCTAGCATAGTTACACATCGGATGCATGCGGTCTGTTGTGGTGCATCTGAACGCTAGCATAGCTACCCATCGGATGCATGCTGTCTGTTGTGATGCATGCTGTCTGTTGTGATGCATGTGAACGCTAGCATAGCTACCCATCGGATGCATGCGGTCTGTTGTGGTGCATGTGAACGCTAGCATAGCTACCCATCGGATGCATGCTGTCTGTTGTGGTGCATGTGAACGCTAGCATAGTTACACATCGGATGCATGCGGTCTGTTGTGGTGCATCTGAACGCTAGCATAGCTACCCATCGGATGCATGCTGTCTGTTGTGATGCATGCTGTCTGTTGTGATGCATGTGAACGCTAGCATAGCTACCCATCGGATGCATGCGGTCTGTTGTGGTGCATGTGAACGCTAGCATAGCTACCCATCGGAAGCATGCTGTCTGTTGTGATGCATGTGGATGCTAGCATAGTTACACATCGGATGCATGCTGTCTGTTGTGATGCATGCTGTCTGTTGTGGTGCATGTGAACGCTAGCATAGCTACCCATCGGATGCATGCGGTCTGTTGTGTTGCATGTGAACGTTAGCATAGCTACCCATCGGATGCATGCTGTCTGTTGTGGTGCATGTGAACGCTAGCATAGTTACCCATCGGATGCATGCTGTCTGTTGTGATGCATGCGGTCTGTTGTGATGCATGTGAACGCTAGCATAGCTACCCATCGGATGCATGCTGTCTGTTGTGGTGCATGCTGTCTGTTGTGGTGCATGTGAACGCTAGCATAGCTACCCATCGGATGCATGCTGTCTGTTGAGGTGCATGTAGACGCTAGCATAGTTACTCATCGGATGCATGCTGTCTGTTGTGATGCGTGCGAACGCTAGCATAGCTACTCATCGGATGCATGCTGTCTGTTGTGATGCATGCGTCTGTTGTGATGCATGCTGTCTGTTGTGGCTGTCTGTTGTGGTGCATGTGAACGCTAGCATAGCTACCCATCGGATGCATGCTGTCTGTTGTGGTGCATGTGAACGCTAGCATAGTTACCCATCGGATGCATGCTGTCTGTTGTGGTGCATGTGAACGCTAGCATAGTTACCCATCGGATGCATGCTGTCTGTTGTGGTGCATGTGAACGCTAGCATAGTTACCCATCGGATGCATGCTGTCTGTTTTGGTGCATGTGAACGCTAGCATAGTTACCCATCAGATGCATGCTGTCTGTTGTGGTGCATGTGAACGCTAGCATAGCTACCCATCGGATGCATGCTGTCTGTTGTGGTGCATGTGAACGCTAGCATAGTTACCCATCGGATGCATGCTGTCTGTTGTGGTGCATGTGAACCCTAGCATAGCTACCCATAGGATGCATGGTGTCTGTTGTGGTGCATGTGAACGCTAGCATAGATACCCATCGGATGCATGCTGTCTGTTGTGGTGCACGTGAACGCTAGCATAGTTACCCATCGGATGCATGCGGTCTGTTGTGGTGCATGCTGTCTGTTGTGGTGCATGTGAACGCTAGCATAGTTACCCATCGGATGCATGTGGTCTGTTGTGATGCATGCTGTCTGTTGTGGTGCATGTGAACGCTAGCATAGCTACCCATAGAATGCACGCGGTCTGTTGTGGTGCATCTGAACGCTAGCATAGCTACCCATCGGATGCATGCTGTCTGTTGTGGTGCATGTGAACGCTAGCATAGCTACCCATCGGATGCATGCGGTCTGTTGTGGTGCATGCTATCTGTTGTGGTGCATGTGAACGCTAGCATAGCTACCCATCGGATGCATGCGGTTTGTTGTGGTGCATGTGAACGCTAGCATAGCTACCCATCGGATGCATGCTGTCTGTTGTGGTGCATGTGAACACTAGCATAGTTACCCATCGGATGCATGCGGTTTGTTGTGGTGCATGTGAACGCTAGCATAGTTACACATCGGATGAATGCGGTCTGTTGTGATGCGTGTGGACGCTAGCATAGTTACACATCGGATGCATGCGGTCTGTTGTGATGAATGTGGCGCTAGCATAGTTACACATCAGATGCATGCGGTCTGTTGTGATGCATGTGGACGCTAGCATAGTTACACATCGGATGCATGCGGTCTGTTGTGATGCATGTGGACGCTAGCATAGTTACACATCGGATGCATGCGGTCTGTTGTGATGCATGTGAACACTTGCATAGTTACACATCGTATGCATGCGGTCTGTTGTGGTGCATGTGAACGCTAGCATAGCTACCCATCGGATACATGCTGTCTGTTGTGATGCATGCTGTCTGTTGTGATGCATGCTGTCTGTTGTGATGCATGCTGTCTGTTGTGATGCATGTTGTCTGTTGTGGTGCATGCTGTCTTTTGTGATGCATGCGGTCTGTTGTGATGCATGCTGTCTGTTGTGATGCATGCTGTCTGTTGTGATGCATGCTGTCTGTTATGATGCATGCTCTCTGTTGTGATGCATGCTGTCTGTTGTGATGCATGCGGTCTGTTGTGGTGCATGCTGTCTGTTGTGATGCATGCTGTCTGTTGTGATGCATGTGAACTCTAGCATGTTATGCATGCGGATGCATGCTGTCTGTTGTGATGCATGCTGTCTGTTGTGATGCATGCTGTCTGTTGTGATGCATGCTGTCTGTTGTGATGCATGTGAACGCTAGCATAGTTACTCATCTGATGCATGCTGTCTGTTGTGGTGCATGTGAACGCTAGCATGCTGTCTGTTGGATGCATGCGGTCTGTTGTGATGCACGTGAACGCTAGCATAGTTACCCATCGGATGCATGCTGTCTGTTGTGATGCATGTGAACGCTAGCATAGCTACCCATCGGATGCATGCTGTCTGTTGTGGTGCATGTGGACGCTAGCATAGTTACCCATCGGATGCATGCGGTCTGTTGTGATGCATGTGAACGCTAGCATAGCTACCCATCGGATGCATGCTGTCTGTTGTGGTGCATGTGGACGCTAGCATAGTTACCCATCGGATGCATGCGGTCTGTTGTGATGCATGTGGACGCTAGCATAGCTACCCATCGGATGCATGCGGTCTGTTGTGGTGCATGTGAACGCTAGCATAGCTACCCATCGGATGCATGCGGTCTGTTGTGATGTGAACGCTAGCATAGCTACCCATCGGATGCATGGTCTGTTGTGATGCATGCTGTCTGTTGTGGTGCATGTGAACGCTAGCATAGCTACCCATCGGATGCATGCTGTCTGTTGTGGTGCATGTGAACGCTAGCATAGTTACCATCGGATGCATGCTGTCTGTTGTGATGCATGCTGTCTGTTGTGGTGCATGTGAACGCTAGCATAGCTACCCATCGGATGCATGCGGTCTGTTGTGGTGCATGTGAACGCTAGCATAGCTACCCATCGGATGCATGCTGTCTGTTGTGATGCATGCTCTGTTGTGTGCATGCTGTCTGTTGTGGTGCATGTGAACGCTAGCATAGCTACCCATCGGATGCATGCGGTCTGTTGTGGTGCATGTGAACGCTAGCATAGCTACCCATCGGATGCATGCTGTCTGTTGTGGTGCATGTGAACGCTAGCATAGTTACACATCGGATGCATGCTGTCTGTTGTGGTGCATGTGAACGCTAGCATAGCTACCCATCGGATGCATGCTGTCTGTTGTGATGCATGTGAACGCTAGCATAGCTACCCATCGGATGCATGCGGTCTGTTGTGGTGCATGTGAACGCTAGCATAGCTACCCATCGGATGCATGCTGTCTGTTGTGGTGCATGTGAACGCTAGCATAGTTACCCATCGGATGCATGCGGTCTGTTGTGGTGCATGTGAACGCTAGCATAGCTACCCATCGGATGCATGCTGTCTGTTGTGATGCATGCTGTCTGTTGTGATGCATGTGACCGTTGTGATGCATGCTGTCTGTTGTGATGCATGCTGTCTGTTGTGATGCATGCTGTCTGTTGTGATGCATGCTGAATGCTGTGATGCATGCTATCTGTTGTGATGCATGCTGTCTGTTGTGGTGCATGCTGTCTGTTGTGATGCATGTGACTGTTGGATGCATGCTGTCTGTTGTGATGCATGCTGTCTGTTGTGGTGCATGGTGCATGCTTCTGTTGGATGCATGCGGTCTGTTGTGTGCATGCGTAGCATGCTACCCATCGGATGCATGCTGTCTGTTGTGGTGCATGTGCTGTGTGATGCATGCTGTCTGTTGGTGCATGCTGTCTGTTGTGATGCATGTGTCTGTTGGATGCATGCTGCATGTTGGTGCATGCTGTCTGTTGTGGTGCATGCTCTCTCATCGGATGCATGCTGTCTGTTGTGATGCATGCGGTCTGTTGTGATGCATGTTGTCTGTGATGCATGCTGCTGTTGGTGCATGCTGTCTGTTGTGATGCATGCTGTCTGTTGTGGTGCATGTGAACGCTAGCATAGCTACCCATCGGATGCATGCTGTCTGTTGTGGTGCATGTGAACGCTAGCATGTTACCCATTGGATGCATGCTGTCTGTTGTGGTGCATGTGAACGCTAGCATAGTTACCCATCGGATGCATGCTGTCTGTTGTGGTGCATGTGCTGTTGAGCATGTCGATGCATGCTGTCTGTTGTGGTGCATGTGAACGCTAGCATAGCTACCCATCGGATGCATGCTGTCTGTTGTGGTGCATGTGAACGCTAGCATAGTTACCCATCGGATGCATGCTGTCTGTTGTGGTGCATGTGAACCCTAGCATAGCTACCCATAGGATGCATGGTGTCTGTTGTGGTGCATGTGAACGCTAGCATAGATACCCATCGGATGCATGCTGTCTGTTGTGGTGCACGTGAACGCTAGCATAGTTACCCATCGGATGCATGCGGTCTGTTGTGGTGCATGCTGTCTGTTGTGGTGCATGTGAACGCTAGCATAGTTACCCATCGGATGCATGTGGTCTGTTGTGATGCATGCTGTCTGTTGTGGTGCATGTGAACGCTAGCATAGCTACCCATAGAATGCACGCGGTCTGTTGTGGTGCATCTGAACGCTAGCATAGCTACCCATCGGATGCATGCTGTCTGTTGTGGTGCATGTGAACGCTAGCATAGCTACCCATCGGATGCATGCGGTCTGTTGTGGTGCATGCTATCTGTTGTGGTGCATGTGAACGCTAGCATAGCTACCCATCGGATGCATGCGGTTTGTTGTGGTGCATGTGAACGCTAGCATAGCTACCCATCGGATGCATGCTGTCTGTTGTGGTGCATGTGAACACTAGCATAGTTACCCATCGGATGCATGCGGTTTGTTGTGGTGCATGTGAACGCTAGCATAGTTACACATCGGATGAATGCGGTCTGTTGTGATGCGTGTTGACGCTAGCATAGTTACACATCGGATGCATGCGGTCTGTTGTGATGAATGTGGCGCTAGCATAGTTACACATCAGATGCATGCGGTCTGTTGTGATGCATGTGGACGCTAGCATAGTTACACATCGGATGCATGCGGTCTGTTGTGGTGCATGTGAACGCTAGCATAGCTACCCATCGGATACATGCTGTCTGTTGTGATGCATGCTGTCTGTTGTGATGCATGCTGTCTGTTGTGATGCATGCTGTCTGTTGTGATGCATGTTGTCTGTTGTGGTGCATGCTGTCTTTTGTGATGCATGCGGTCTGTTGTGATGCATGCTGTCTGTTGTGATGCATGCTGTCTGTTGTGATGCATGCTGTCTGTTATGATGCATGCTCTCTGTTGTGATGCATGCTGTCTGTTGTGATGCATGCGGTCTGTTGTGGTGCATGCTGTCTGTTGTGATGCATGCTGTCTGTTGTGATGCATGCGGTCTGTTGTGATGCATGTTGTCTGTTGTGATGCATGCTGTATGTTGTGGTGCATGCTGTCTGTTGTGGTGCATGCTCTCTGTTGTGATGCATGCTGTCTGTTGTGATACATGCTGTCTGTTGTGATGCATGCTGTCTGTTGTGATGCATGCTGTCTGTTGTGATGCATGCTGTCTGTTGTGGTGCATGCTGTCTGTTGTGGTGCATGCTGTCTGTTGTGATGCATGCGGTCTGTTGTGATGCATGCTGTCTGTTGTGATGCATGCTGTCTGTTGTGGTGCACGTGAACGCTAGCATAGTTACCCATCGGATGCATGCTCTCTGTTGTGATGCATGCTCTCTGTTGTGATGCATGCTGTCTGTTGTGATGCATGCTGTATGTTGTCATGCACGTGAACACTAGCATAGTTACCCATCGGATGCATGCTATCTGTTGTGGTGCATGCTGTCTGTTGTGATGCATGCTGTCTGTTGTGATGCATGCGGTCTGTTGTGATGCACGTGAACGCTAGCATAGTTACACATCAGATGCATGCGGTCTGTTGTGGTGCATTTGAACGCTAGCATAGTTACCCATCGGATGCATGCGGTCTGTTGTGATGCACGTGAACGCTAGCATAGTTACCCATCGGATGCATGCGGTCTGTTGTGATGCATGTGAACGCTAGCATAGCTACCCATCGGATGCACGCGGTCTGTTGTGGTGCATGTGGACGCTAGCATAGTTACACATCGGATGAATGCGATCTGTTGTGATGCATGTGGACGCTAGCATTGTTACACATCGGATGCATGCGGTCTGTTGTGATGCATGTGGACGCTAGCATAGTTACACATCAGATGCATGCGGTCTGTTGTGATGCATGTGGACGCTAGCATAGATACACATCGGATGCATGCGGTCTGTTGTGATGCATGTGGAAGCTAGCATAGTTACACATCGGATGCATGCGGTCTGTTGTGGTGCATGTGAACGCTAGCATAGCTACCCATCGGATACATGCTGTCTGTTGTGTTGCATGCTATCTGCTGTGGTGCATGCGGTCTGTTGTGATACATGCTGTCTGTTGTGATGCACGTGAACGCTAGCATAGTTACCCGTCGGATGCATGCTGTTTGTTGTGATGCATGCTGTCTGTTGTGATGCATGCTGTCTGTTTTGATGCATGCTGTCTGTTGTGATGCATGCGGTCTGTTGTGATGCATGCTGTCTGTTGTGATGCACGTGAACGCTAGCATAGTTACCCGTCGGATGCATGCTGTCTGTTGTGATGCATGCTGTCTGTTGTGATGCATGCTGTCTGTTGTGATGCATGCTGTCTGTTGTGATGCATGCTGTCTGTTGTGGTGCATGATGTCTGTTGTGATGCATGCGGTCTGTTGTGATGCATGCTGTCTGTTGTGATGCATGCTGTTTGTTGTGATGCATGCTGTCTGTTATGATGCATGCTGTCTGTTGTGATGCATGCTGTTTGTTGTGATGCATGCTGTCTGTTATGATGCATGCTGTCTGTTGTGATGCATGCGGTCTGTTGTGATGCATGCTGTCTGTTGTGATACATGCTGTCTGTTGTGGTGCATGCTGTCTGTTGTGATGCATGCTGTCTGTTGTGATGCATGCTGTCTGTTGTGATGCATGCTGTCTGTTGTGATGCATGCGGTCTGTTGTGATTTATGTTGTCTGTTGTGATGCATGCTGTCTGTTGTGGTGCATGCTGTCTGTTGTGATGCATGCGGTCTGTTGTGATGCATGCTGTCTGTTGTGATGCACGTGAACGCTAGCATAGTTACCCGTCGGATGCATGCTGTCTGTTGTGATGCATGCTGTCTGTTGTGATGCATGCTGTCTGTTGTGATGCATGCTGTCTGTTGTGATGCATGTTGTCTGTTGTGATGCATGCTGTATGTTGTGGTGCATGCTCTCTGTTGTGGTGCATGCTCTCTGTTGTGATGCATGCTGTCTGTTGTGATACATGCTGTCTGTTGTGATGCATGCTGTCTGACGTGATGCATGTTGTCTGTTGTGATGCATGCTGTCTGTTGTGGTGCATGTTGTCTGTTGTGATGCATGCGGTCTGTTGTGATGCATGCTGTCTGTTGTGATGCATGCTGTCTGTTGTGATGCACGTGAATGCTAGCATAGTTACCCATCGGATGCATGCTGTCTGTTGTGTTGCATGCTGTCTGTTGTGATGCATGCTGTCTGTTGTGATGCATGCTGTCTGTTGTGATGCACGTGAACGCTAGCATAGTTACCCATCGGATGCATGCTGTCTGTTGTGATGCATGCTGTCTGTTGTGATGCATGCTGTCTGTTGTGATGCATGCTGTCTGTTTTGATGTATGCGGTCTGTTGTGATGCACGTGAACGCTAGCATAGTTACACATCAGATGCATGCGGTGTGTTGTGGTGCATTTGAACGCTAGCATAGTTACCCATCGGATGCATGCGGTCTGTTGTGATGCATGTGAACGCAAGCATAGCTACCCATCGGATGCACGCGGTCTGTTGTGGTGCATGTGGACGCTAGCATAGTTACCCATCGGATGCATGCGGTCTGTTGTGATGCATGTGAACGCAAGCATAGCTACCCATCGGATGCAGGCGGTCTGTTGTGGTGCATGTGGACGCTACCATAGTTACACATCGGATGAATGCGGTCTGTTGTGATGCATGTGGACGCTAGCATAGTTACACATCGGATGCATGCGGTCTGTTGTGATGCATGTGGACGCTAGCATAGTTACACATCAGATGCATGCGGTCTGTTGTGATGCATGTGGACGCTCGCTTAGTTACACATCGGATGCATGCGGTCTGTTGTGATGCATGTGGACGCTAGCATAGTTACACATCGGATGCATGCGGTCTGTTGTGATGCATGTGACCGCTAGCATAGTTACACATCGGATGCATGCGGTCTGTTGTGGTGCATGTGAACGCTAGCATAGCTACCCATCGGATACATGCTGTCTGTTGTGATGCATGCTGTCTGCTGTGGTGCATGTGAACGCTAGCATAGCTACCCATCGGATGCATGCGGTCTGTTGTGGTGCATGTGAACACTAGCATAGCTACCCATCGGATGCATGCGGTCTGTTGTGATGCATGCTGTCTGTTATGGTGCATGTGAACGCTAGCATAGTTACCCATCGGATGCATGCGGTCTGTTGTGGTGCATGTGAACGCTAGCATAGCTACCCATCGGATGCATGCGGTCTGTTGTGATCCATGCGGTCTGTTGTGGTGCATGCTGTCTGTTGTGGTGCATGTGAGCGCTAGCATAGTTACCCATCGGATGCATGCGGTCTGTTGTGGTGCATGTGAACGCTAGCATAGCTACCCATTGGATGCATGCGGTCTGTTGTGGTGCATATGAACACTAGCATAGCTACCCATCGAATGCATGCTGTCTGTTGTGATGCATGCTGTCTGTTGTGAGGCATGCTGTCTGTTGTGATGCATGCTGTCTGTTGTGAAGCATGCTGTCTGTTGTGATGCATGCGGTCTGTTGTGATGCATGCTGTCTGTTGTGATGCATGCGGTCTGTTGTGGTGCATGCTGTCTGTTGTGGTGCATGCTGTCTGTTGTGGTGCATGCTGTCTGTTGTGATGCATGCTGTCTGGTGTGATGCATGCTGTCTGTTGTGATGCATTCTGTCTGTTGTGGTGCATTCTGTCTGTTGTGGTGTATGCTGTCTGTTGTGGTGCATGCTGTCTGTTGTGATACATGCGGTCTGTTGTGATGCATGCTGTCTGTTGTGATGCACGTGAACGCTAGCATAGTTACCCATCGGATGCATGCTGTCTGTTGTGATGCATGCGATGCATGCTGTCTGTTGCGATGCATGCTGTCTGTTGTGATACATGCTGTCTGTTGTGATGTATGCTGTCTGTTGTGGTGCATGCGGTCTGTTGTGATGCATGCTGTCTGTTGTGATGCATGCTGTCTGTTGTGATGCATGCGGTCTGTTGTGATGCATGCTGTCTGTTGTGATGCACGTGAACGCTAGCATAGTTACCCGTCGGATGCATGCTGTCTGTTGTGCTGCATGCTGTCTGTTGTGATGCATGCTGTCTGTTGTGATGCATGCTGTCTGTTGTGATGCATGCTGTCTGTTGTGGTGCATGCTGTCTGTTATGATGCATGCGGTCTATTGTGATGCATGCTGTCTGTTGTGATGCACGTGAACGTTAGCATAGTTACCCGTCCGATGCATGCTGTCTGTTGTGATGCATGCTGTCTGTTGTGATGCATGCTGTCTGTTGTGATGCATGCTGTCTGTTGTGGTGCATGCTGTCTGTTGTGACGCATGCGGTCTGTTGTGATGCATGCTGTCTGTTGTGATGCATGCTGTCTGTTGTGATGCATGCTGTCTGTTATGATGCATGCTCTATGTTGTGATGCATGCTGTCTGTTGTGATGCATGCGGTCTGTTGTGGTGCATGCTGTCTGTTGTGATGCATGCGGTCTGTTGTGATGCATGCTGTATGTTGTGGTGCATGCTGTCTGTTGTGGTGCATGCTCTCTGTTGTGATGCATGCTGTCTGTTGTGATACATGCTGTCTGTTGTGATGCATGTTGTCTGTTGTGATGCATGCTGTCTGTTGTGATGCATGCTGTCTGTTGTGGTGCATGCTGTCTGTTGTGGTACATGCTGTCTGTTGTGGTGCATGCATGCTGTTTGTTGTGATGAACGTGAACGCTAGCATAGTTACCCATCGGATGCATGCTGTCTGTTGTGATGCATGCTGT
Source organism: Archivesica marissinica (assembly GCA_014843695.1). NCBI lineage: Eukaryota > Metazoa > Mollusca > Bivalvia > Venerida > Vesicomyidae > Archivesica > Archivesica marissinica. The sequence goes on along the minus strand of JABXNX010000053.1, from coordinate 171,470 downwards.
CTGTTGTGATGCATGCTGTCTGTTGTGATGCATGCTGTCTGTTGTGATGCACGTGAACGCTAGCATAGTTACCCATCGGATGCATGCTGTCTGTTGTGATGCATGCTGTCTGTTGTGATGCATGCTGTCTGTTGTGATGCATGCTGTCTGTTGTGATGTATGCGGTCTGTTGTGATGCACGTGAACGCTAGCATAGTTACACATCAGATGCATGCGGTCTGTTGTGGTGCATTTGAACGCTAGCATAGTTACCCATCGGATGCATTCGGTCTGTTGTGATGCACGTGAACACTAGCATAGTTACCCATCGGATGCATGCGGTCTGTTGTGATGCATGTGAACGCAAGCATAGCTACCCATCGGATGCATGCGGTCTGTTGTGGTGCATGTGGACGCTAGCATAGTTACACATCGGATGAATGCGGTCTGTTGTGATGCGTGTGGACACTAGCATAGTTACACATCGGATGCATGCGGTCTGTTGTGATGCATGTGGACGCTAGCATAGTTACACATCAGATGCATGCGGTCTGTTGTGATGCATGTAGACGCTAGCATAGTTACACATCGGATGCATGCGGTCTGTTGTGATGCATGTGGACGCTAGCATAGTTACACATCGGATGCATGCGGTCTGTTGTGATGCATGTGAACGCTAGCATAGATACACATCGGATGCATGCGGTCTGTTGTGGTGCATGTGAACGCTAGCATAGCTACCCATCGGATACATGCTGTCTGTTGTGATGCATGCTGTCTGTTGTGATGCATGCTGTCTGTTGTGATGCATGCTGTCTGTTGTGATGCATGCGGTCTGTTGTGATGCATGCTGTCTGTTGTGATGCATGCTGTCTGTTGTGATGCATGCGGTCTGTTGTGATGCATGCTGTCTGTTGTGATGCACGTGAACGCTAGCATAGTTACCCGTCGGATGCATGCTGTCTGTTGTGCTGCATGCTGTCTGTTGTGATGCATGCTGTCTGTTGTGATGCATGCTGTCTGTTGTGATGCATGCTGTCTGTTGTGGTGCATGCTGTCTGTTATGATGCATGCGGTCTATTGTGATGCATGCTGTCTGTTGTGATGCACGTGAACGTTAGCATAGTTACCCGTCCGATGCATGCTGTCTGTTGTGATGCATGCTGTCTGTTGTGATGCATGCTGTCTGTTGTGATGCATGCTGTCTGTTGTGGTGCATGCTGTCTGTTGTGATGCATGCGGTCTGTTGTGATGCATGCTGTCTGTTGTGATGCATGCTGTCTGTTGTGATGCATGCTGTCTGTTATGATGCATGCTCTATGTTGTGATGCATGCTGTCTGTTGTGATGCATGCGGTCTGTTGTGGTGCATGCTGTCTGTTGTGATGCATGCGGTCTGTTGTGATGCATGCTGTATGTTGTGGTGCATGCTGTCTGTTGTGGTGCATGCTCTCTGTTGTGATGCATGCTGTCTGTTGTGATACATGTTGTCTGTTGTGATGCATGCTGTCTGTTGTGGTGCATGCTGTCTGTTGTGATGCATGCGGTCTGTTGTGATGCATGCTGTATGTTGTGGTGCATGCTGTCTGTTGTGGTGCATGCTCTCTGTTGTGATGCATGCTCTCTGTTGTGATACATGTTGTCTGTTGTGATGCATGCTGTCTGTTGTGATGCATGCTGTCTGTTGTGGTGCATGCTGTCTGTTGTGGTACATGCTGTCTGTTGTGGTGCATGCTGTCTGTTGTGATGCATGCTGTTTGTTGTGATGAACGTGAACGCTAGCATAGTTACCCATCGGATGCATGCTGTCTGTTGTGATGCATGCTGTCTGTTGTGATGCATGCTGTCTGTTGTGATGCATGCTGTCTGTTGTGATGCACGTGAACGCTAGCATAGTTACCCATCGGATGCATGCTGTCTGTTGTGATGCATGCTGTCTGTTGTGATGCATGCTGTCTGTTGTGATGCATGCTGTCTGTTGTGATGTATGCGGTCTGTTGTGATGCACGTGAACGGTAGCATAGTTACACATCAGATGCATGCGGTCTGTTGTGGTGCATTTGAACGCTACCATAGTTACCCATCGGATGCATTCGGTCTGTTGTGATGCATGTGAACACTAGCATAGTTACCCATCGGATGCATGCGGTCTGTTGTGATGCATGTGAACGCAAGCATAGCTACCCATCGGATGCATGCGGTCTGTTGTGGTGCATGTGGACGCTAGCATAGTTACACATCGGATGAATGCGGTCTGTTGTGATGCGTGTGGACGCTAGCATAGTTACACATCGGATGCATGCGGTCTGTTGTGATGCATGTGGACGCTAGCATAGTTACACATCAGATGCATGCGGTCTGTTGTGATGCATGTAGACGCTAGCATAGTTACACATCGGATGCATGCGGTCTGTTGTGATGCATGTGGACGCTAGCATAGTTACACATCGGATGCATGCGGTCTGTTGTGATGCATGTGAACGCTAGCATAGATACACATCGGATGCATGCGGTCTGTTGTGGTGCATGTGAACGCTAGCATAGCTACCCATCGGATACATGCTGTCTGTTGTGATGCATGCTGTCTGTTGTGATGCATGCTGTCTGTTGTGATGCATGCTGTCTGTTGTGATGCATGCTGTCTGTTGTGGTGCATGCTGTCTGTTGTGATGCATGCGGTCTGTTGTGATGCATGCTGTCTGTTGTGATGCATGCTGTCTGTTGTGATGCATGCTGTCTGTTATGATGCATGCTCTCTGTTGTGATGCATGCTGTCTGTTGTGATGCATGCGGTCTGTTGTGGTGCATGCTGTCTGTTGTGATGCATGCTGTCTGTTATGATGCATGCTGTCTGTTGTGATGCATGTTGTCTGTTGTGATGCATGCTGTATGTTGTGGTGCATGCTGTCTGTTGTGGTGCATGCTCTATGTTGTGATGCATGCTGTCTGTTGTGATGCATACTGTCTGTTGTGATGCATGCTGTCTGTTGTGGTGCATGCTGTCTGTTGTGTTGCATGCTGTCTGTTGTGATGCATGCGGTCTGTTGTGATGCATGCTGTCTGTTGTGATGCATGCTGTCTGTTGTGGTGCACGTGAACACTAGCATAGTTACCCATCGGATGCATGCTGTCTGTTGTGATGCATGCTCTCTGTTGTGATGCATGCTGTCTGTTGTGATGCATGCTGTCTGTTGTGATGCACGTGAACACTAGCATATTTACCCATCGGATGCATGCTATCTGTTGTGATGCATGCTGTCTGTTGTGATGCATGCTGTCTGTTGTGATGCATGCGGTCTGTTGTGATGCACGTGAACGCTAGCATAGTTACACATCAGATGCATGCGGTCTGTTGTGGTGCATTTGAACGCTAGCATAGTTACCCATCGGATGCATGCGGTCTGTTGTGATGCACGTGAACGCTAGCATAGTTACCCATCGGATGCATGCGGTCTGTTGTGATGCGTGTGGACGCTAGCATAGTTACACATCGGATGCATTCGGTCTGTTGTGATGCATGTGAACGCTAGCATAGATACACATCGGAAGCATGCGGTCTGTTGTGGTGCATGTGAACGCTAGCATAGCTACACATCGGATACATGCTGTCTGTTGTGATGCATGCTGTCTGTTGTGATGCATGCTGTCTGTTGTGATGCATGCTGTATGTTGTGATGCATGCTGTCTGTTGTGGTGCATGCTGTCTGTTGTGATGCATGCGGTCTGTTGTGATGCATGCTGTCTCTTGTGATGCATGCTGTCTGTTGTGATGCATGCTGTCTGTTATGATGCATGCTCTCTGTTGTGATGCATGCTGTCTGTTGTGATGCATGCGGTCTGTTGTGGTGCATGCTGTCTGTTGTGATGCATGCTGTCTGTTGTGATGCATGCTGTCTGTTGTGATGCATTTTGTCTGTTGTGATGCATGCTGTATGTTGTGGTGCATGCTGTCTGTTGTGGTGCATGCTCTCTGTTGTGATGCATGCTGTCTGTTGTGATACGTGCTGTCTGTTGTGATGCATGCTGTCTGTTGTGATGCATGCTGTATGTAGTGATGCATGCTGTCTGTTGTGGTGCATGCTGTCTGTTGTGGTGCATGCTGTCTTTTGTGATGCATGCGGTCTGTTGTGATGCATGCTGTCTGTTGTGATGCATGCTGTCTGTTGTGGTGCACGTGAACGCTAGCATAGTTACCCATCGGATGCATGCTGTCTGTTGTGATGCATGCTCTCTGTTGTGATGCATGCTGTCTGTTGTGATGCATGCTGTCTGTTGTGATGCACGTGAACACTAGCATAGTTACCCATCGGATGCATGCTATCTGTTGTGATGCATGCTGTCTGTTGTGATGCATGCTGTCTGTTGTGATACATGCGGTCTGTTGTGATGCACGTGAACGCTAGCATAGTTACACATCAGATGCATGCGGTCTGTTGTGGTACATTTGAACGCTAGCATAGTTACCCATCGGATGCATGCGGTCTGTTGTGATGCACGTGAACGCTAGCATAGTTACCCATCGGATGCATGCGGTCTGTTGTGATGCATGTGAACGCTAGCATAGCTACCTATCGGATGCACGCGGTCTGTTGTGGTGCATGTGGACACTAGCATAGTTACACATCGGATGAATGCGGTCTGTTGTGATGCATGTGGACGCTAGCATAGTTACACATCGGATGCATGCGGTCTGTTGTGATGCATGTGGACGCTAGCATGGTTACACATCAGATGCATGCGGTCTGTTGTGATGCATGTGGACGCTAGCATAGTTACACATCGGATGCATGCGGTCTGTTGTGATGCATGTGGACGCTAGCATAGTTACACATCGGATGCATGCGGTCTGTTGTAGTGCATGTGAACGCTAGCATAGCTACCCATCGGATACATGCTGTCTGTTGTGATGCATGCTGTCTGCTGTGGTGCATGTGAACGCTAGCATAGCTACCCATCGGATGCATGCGGTCTGTTGTGGTGCATGTGAACACTAGCATAGCTACCCATCGGATGCATGCGGTCTGTTGTGATGCATGCTGTCTGTTATGGTGCATGTGAACGCTAGCATAGTTACCCATCGGATGCATGCGGTCTGTTGTGGTGCATGTGAACGCTAGCATAGCTACCCATCGGATGCATGCGGTCTGTTGTGATGCATGTGGTCTGTTGTGATCCATGCGGTCTGTTGTGGTGCATGCTGTATGTTGTGGTGCATGTGAGCGCTAGCATAGTTACCCATCGGATGCATGCGGTCTGTTGTGGTGCATGTGAACGCTAGCATAGCTACCCATTGGATGCATGCGGTCTGTTGTGGTGCATGTGAACACTAGCATAGCTACCCATCGAATGCATGCTGTCTGTTGTGATGCACGTGAACGCTAGCATAGTTACCCATCGGATGCATGCTGTCTGTTGTGATGCACGTGAACGCTAGCATAGCTACCTATCGGATGCATGCGGTCTGTTGTGGTGCATGTGAACACTAGCATAGCTACCCATCGAATGCATGCTGTCTGTTGTGATGCACGTGAACGCTAGCATAGATACCCATCGGATGCATGCTGTCTGTTGTGATGCACGTGAACGCTAGCATAGCTACCCATCGGATGCATGCGGTCTGTTGTGATGCATGCTGTCTGTTGTGATGCATGCTGTCTGTTGTGATGCATGCTGTCTGTTGTGATGCATGCTGTCTGTTGTGATGCATGATGTCTGTTGTGATGCATGCTGTATGTTGTGATGCATGCTGTCTGTTGTGATGCATGCTGTCTGTTGTGATGCCTGCTGTCTGTTGTGATGCATGATGTCTGTTGTGATGCATGCTGTCTGTTGTGATGCATGCTGTCTGTTGTGGTGCATGCGGTTTGTTGTGGTGCATGCTGTCTGTTGTGATGCATGCTGTCTGTTGTGATGTATGCGGTCTGTTGTGATGAATGCTGTCTGTTGTGATGCATGCTGTCTGTTGTGGTGCATGCTGTCTGTTGTGATGCATGCTGTCTGTTGTGGTGCATGCTGTCTGTTGTGATGCATGCTGTCTGTTGTGATGCATGCTGTATGTTGTGGTGCATGCTGTCTGTTGTGGTGCATGCTCTCTGTTGTGATGCATGCTGTCTGTTGTGATACATGCTGTCTGTTGTGATGCATGTTGTCTGTTGTGATGCATGCTGTCTGTTGTGGTGCATGCTGTCTGTTGTGATGCATGCTGTTTGTTGTGATGAACGTGAACGCTAGCATAGTTACCCATCGGATGCATGCTGTCTGTTGTGATGCATGCTGTCTGTTGTGATGCATGTTGTCTGTTGTGATGCATGCTGTCTGTTGTGATGCACTTGAACGCTAGCATAGTTACCCATCGGATGCATGCTGTCTGTTGTGATGCATGCTGTCTGTTGTGATGCATGCTGTCTGTTGTGATGCATGCTGTCTGTTGTGATGTATGCGGTCTGTTGTGATGCACGTGAACGCTAGCATAGTTACACATCAGATGCATGCGGTCTGTTGTGGTGCATTTGAACGCTAGCATAGTTACCCATCGGATGCATTCGGTCTGTTGTGATGCACGTGAACACTAGCATAGTTACCCATCGGATGCATGCGGTCTGTTGTGATGCATGTGAACGCAAGCATAGCTACCCATCGGATGCATGCGGTCTGTTGTGGTGCATGTGGACGCTAGCATAGTTACACATCGGATGAATGCGGTCTGTTGTGATGCGTGTGGACGCTAGCATAGTTACACATCGGATGCATGCGGTCTGTTGTGATGCATGTGGACGCTAGCATAGTTACACATCAGATGCATGCGGTCTGTTGTGATGCATGTAGACGCTAGCATAGTTACACATCGGATGCATGCGGTCTGTTGTGATGCATGTGGACGCTAGCATAGTTACACATCGGATGCATGCGGTCTGTTGTGATGCATGTGAACGCTAGCATAGATACACATCGGATGCATGCGGTCTGTTGTGGTGCATGTGAACGCTAGCATAGCTACCCATCGGATACATGCTGTCTGTTGTGATGCATGCTGTCTGTTGTGATGCATGCTGTCTGTTGTGATGCATGCTGTCTGTTGTGATGCATGCTGTCTGTTGTGGTGCATGCTGTCTGTTGTGATGCATGCCGTCTGTTGTGATGCATGCTGTCTGTTGTGATGCATGCTGTCTGTTGTGATGCATGCTGTCTGTTATGATGCATGCTCTCTGTTGTGATGCATGCTGTCTGTTGTGATGCATGCGGTCTGTTGTGGTGCATGCTGTCTGTTGTGATGCATGCTGTCTGTTATGATGCATGCTGTCTGTTGTGGTGCATGCTGTCTGTTGTGATGCATGCTGTCTGTTGTGATGTATGCGGTCTGTTGTGATGAATGCTGTCTGTTGTGATGCATGCTGTCTGTTGTGGTGCATGCTGTCTGTTGTGATGCATGCTGTCTGTTGTAGTGCATGCTGTCTGTTGTGATGCATGCTGTCTGTTGTGATGCATGCTGTATGTTGTGGTGCATGCTGTCTGTTGTGGTGCATGCTCTCTGTTGTGATGCATGCTGTCTGTTGTGATACATGCTGTCTGTTGTGATGCATGTAGTCTGTTGTGATGCATGCTGTCTGTTGTGATGCATGCTGTCTGTTGTGGTGCATGCTGTCTGTTGTGGTACATGCTGTCTGTTGTGGTGCATGCTGTCTGTTGTGATGCATGCTGTTTGTTGTGATGAACGTGAACGCTAGCATAGTTACCCATCGGATGCATGCTGTCTGTTGTGATGCATGCTGTCTGTTGTGATGCATGTTGTCTGTTGTGATGCATGCTGTCTGTTGTGATGCACGTGAACGCTAGCATAGTTACCCATCGGATGCATGCTGTCTGTTGTGATGCATGCTGTCTGTTGTGATGCATGCTGTCTGTTGTGATGCATGCTGTCTGTTGTGATGTATGCGGTCTGTTGTGATGCACGTGAACGCTAGCATAGTTACACATCAGATGCATGCGGTCTGTTGTGGTGCATTTGAACGCTAGCATAGTTACCCATCGGATGCATTCGGTCTGTTGTGATGCACGTGAACACTAGCATAGTTACCCATCGGATGCATGCGGTCTGTTGTGATGCATGTGAACGCAAGCATAGCTACCCATCGGATGCATGCGGTCTGTTGTGGTGCATGTGGACGCTAGCATAGTTACACATCGGATGAATGCGGTCTGTTGTGATGCGTGTGGACGCTAGCATAGTTACACATCGGATGCATGCGGTCTGTTGTGATGCATGTGGACGCTAGCATAGTTACACATCAGATGCATGCGGTCTGTTGTGATGCATGTAGACGCTAGCATAGTTACACATCGGATGCATGCGGTCTGTTGTGATGCATGTGGACGCTAGCATAGTTACACATCGGATGCATGCGGTCTGTTGTGATGCATGTGAACGCTAGCATAGATACACATCGGATGCATGTGGTCTGTTGTGGTGCATGTGAACGCTAGCATAGCTACCCATCGGATACATGCTGTCTGTTGTGATGCATGCTGTCTGTTGTGATGCATGCCGTCTGTTGTGATGCATGCTGTCTGTTGTGATGCATGCTGTCTGTTGTGATGCATGCTGTCTGTTATGATGCATGCTCTCTGTTGTGATGCATGCTGTCTGTTGTGATGCATGCGGTCTGTTGTGGTGCATGCTGTCTGTTGTGATGCATGCTGTCTGTTATGATGCATGCTGTCTGTTGTGATGCATGTTGTCTGTTGTGATGCATGCTGTATGTTGTGGTGCATGCTGTCTGTTGTGGTGCATGCTCTATGTTGTGATGCATGCTGTCTGTTGTGATGCATGCTGTCTGCTGTGATGCATGCTGTCTGTTGTGGTGCATGCTGTCTGTTGTGTTGCATGCTGTCTGTTGTGATGCATGCGGTCTGTTGTGATGCATGCTGTCTGTTGTGATGCATGCTGTCTGTTGTGGTGCACGTGAACGCTAGCATAGTTACCCATCGGATGCATGCTGTCTGTTGTGATGCATGCTCTCTGTTGTGATGCATGCTGTCTGTTGTGATGCATGCTGTCTGTTGTGATGCACGTGAACACTAGCATATTTACCCATCGGATGCATGCTATCTGTTGTGATGCATGCTGTCTGTTGTGATGCATGCTGTCTGTTGTGATGCATGCGGTCTGTTGTGATGCACGTGAACGCTAGCATAGTTACACATCAGATGCATGCGGTCTGTTGTGGTGCATTTGAACGCTAGCATAGTTACCCATCGGATGCATGCGGTCTGTTGTGATGCACGTGAACGCTAGCATAGTTACCCATCGGATGCATGCGGTCTGTTGTGATGCGTGTGGACGCTAGCATAGTTACACATCGGATGCATTCGGTCTGTTGTGATGCATGTGAACGCTAGCATAGATACACATCGGATGCATGCGGTCTGTTGTGGTGCATGTGAACGCTAGCATAGCTACACATCGGATACATGCTGTCTGTTGTGATGCATGCTGTCTGTTGTGATGCATGCTGTCTGTTGTGATGCATGCTGTATGTTGTGATGCATGCTGTCTGTTGTGGTGCATGCTGTCTGTTGTGATGCATGCGGTCTGTTGTGATGCATGCTGTCTCTTGTGATGCATGCTGTCTGTTGTGATGCATGCTGTCTGTTATGATGCATGCTCTCTGTTGTGATGCATGCTGTCTGTTGTGATGCATGCGGTCTGTTGTGGTGCATGCTGTCTGTTGTGATGCATGCTGTCTGTTGTGATGCATGCTGTCTGTTGTGATGCATTTTGTCTGTTGTGATGCATGCTGTATGTTGTGGTGCATGCTGTCTGTTGTGGTGCATGCTCTCTGTTGTGATGCATGCTGTCTGTTGTGATACGTGCTGTCTGTTGTGATGCATGCTGTCTGTTGTGATGCATGCTGTATGTAGTGATGCATGCTGTCTGTTGTGGTGCATGCTGTCTGTTGTGGTGCATGCTGTCTTTTGTGATGCATGCGGTCTGTTGTGATGCATGCTGTCTGTTGTGATGCATGCTGTCTGTTGTGGTGCACGTGAACGCTAGCATAGTTACCCATCGGATGCATGCTGTCTGTTGTGATGCATGCTCTCTGTTGTGATGCATGCTGTCTGTTGTGATGCATGCTGTCTGTTGTGATGCACGTGAACACTAGCATAGTTACCCATCGGATGCATGCTATCTGTTGTGATGCATGCTGTCTGTTGTGATGCATGCTGTCTGTTGTGATACATGCGGTCTGTTGTGATGCACGTGAACGCTAGCATAGTTACACATCAGATGCATGCGGTCTGTTGTGGTACATTTGAACGCTAGCATAGTTACCCATCGGATGCATGCGGTCTGTTGTGATGCACGTGAACGCTAGCATAGTTACCCATCGGATGCATGCGGTCTGTTGTGATGCATGTGAACGCTAGCATAGCTACCTATCGGATGCACGCGGTCTGTTGTGGTGCATGTGGACACTAGCATAGTTACACATCGGATGAATGCGGTCTGTTGTGATGCATGTGGACGCTAGCATAGTTACACATCGGATGCATGCGGTCTGTTGTGATGCATGTGGACGCTAGCATGGTTACACATCAGATGCATGCGGTCTGTTGTGATGCATGTGGACGCTAGCATAGTTACACATCGGATGCATGCGGTCTGTTGTGATGCATGTGGACGCTAGCATAGTTACACATCGGATGCATGCGGTCTGTTGTAGTGCATGTGAACGCTAGCATAGCTACCCATCGGATACATGCTGTCTGTTGTGATGCATGCTGTCTGCTGTGGTGCATGTGAACGCTAGCATAGCTACCCATCGGATGCATGCGGTCTGTTGTGGTGCATGTGAACACTAGCATAGCTACCCATCGGATGCATGCGGTCTGTTGTGATGCATGCTGTCTGTTATGGTGCATGTGAACGCTAGCATAGTTACCCATCGGATGCATGCGGTCTGTTGTGGTGCATGTGAACGCTAGCATAGCTACCCATCGGATGCATGCGGTCTGTTGTGATGCATGTGGTCTGTTGTGATCCATGCGGTCTGTTGTGGTGCATGCTGTATGTTGTGGTGCATGTGAGCGCTAGCATAGTTACCCATCGGATGCATGCGGTCTGTTGTGGTGCATGTGAACGCTAGCATAGCTACCCATTGGATGCATGCGGTCTGTTGTGGTGCATGTGAACACTAGCATAGCTACCCATCGAATGCATGCTGTCTGTTGTGATGCACGTGAACGCTAGCATAGTTACCCATCGGATGCATGCTGTCTGTTGTGATGCACGTGAACGCTAGCATAGCTACCTATCGGATGCATGCGGTCTGTTGTGGTGCATGTGAACACTAGCATAGCTACCCATCGAATGCATGCTGTCTGTTGTGATGCACGTGAACGCTAGCATAGATACCCATCGGATGCATGCTGTCTGTTGTGATGCACGTGAACGCTAGCATAGCTACCCATCGGATGCATGCGGTCTGTTGTGATGCATGCTGTCTGTTGTGATGCATGCTGTCTGTTGTGATGCATGCTGTCTGTTGTGATGCATGCTGTCTGTTGTGATGCATGCTGTCTGTTGTGATGCATGATGTCTGTTGTGATGCATGCTGTATGTTGTGATGCATGCTGTCTGTTGTGATGCATGCTGTCTGTTGTGATGCCTGCTGTCTGTTGTGATGCATGATGTCTGTTGTGATGCATGCTGTCTGTTGTGATGCATGCTGTCTGTTGTGGTGCATGCGGTCTGTTGTGGTGCATGCTGTCTGTTGTGATGCATGCTGTCTGTTGTGATGTATGCGGTCTGTTGTGATGAATGTTGTCTGTTGTGATGCATGCTGTCTGTTGTGGTGCATGCTGTCTGTTGTGATGCATGCTGTCTGTTGTGGTGCATGCTGTCTTTTGTGATGCATGCTGTCTGTTGTGATGCATGCTGTCTGTTGTGATGCATGCTGTCTGTTGTGATGAATGCTGTCTGTTGTGATGCATGCTGTCTGTTGTGATGCATGCTGTCTGCTGTGATGCATGCGGTCTGTTGTGGTGCATGCTGTCTGTTGTGATGCATGCTGTCTGTTGTGATGCATGCGGTCTGTTGTGATGCATGTTGTCTGTTGTGATGCATGCTGTATGTTGTGGTGCATGTTGTCTGTTGTGGTGCATGCTCTCTTTTGTGATGTATGCTGTCTGTTGTGATACATGCTGTCTGTTGTGATGCATGCTATCTGTTGTGATGCATGCTGTCTGTTGTGATGTACGTGAACTCTAGCATAGTTACCCATCGGATGCATGCTGTCTGTTGTGATGCATGCTGTCTGTTGTGATGCATGCTTTCTGTTGTGATGCATGCGGTCTGTTGTGATGCATGATGTCTGTTGTGATGCATGTTGTCTGTTGTGATGCATGCTGTATGTTGTGATGCATGCGGTCTGTTGTGATGCATGTTGTCTGTTGTGATGCATGCTGTATGTTGTGGTGCATGCTGTCTGTTGTGGTCCATGCTCTCTGTTGTGATGCATGCGGTCTGTTGTGGTGCATGCTGTCTGTTGTGGTGCATGCTCTATGTTGTGGTGCATGCTGTCTGTTGTGATGCATGCTGTCTGTTGTGGTGCATGCTGTCTGTTGTGGTGCATGCTCTCTGTTGTGGTGCATGCTGTCTGTTGTGATGCATGCTCTATGTTGTGGTGCATGCTGTCTGCTGTGATGCATGCTGTCTGTTGTGGTGCATGCTGTCTGTTGTGGCGCATGCTGTATGTTGTGGTGCATGCTGTCTGTTGTGATGCATGCTGTCTGTTGTGGTGCATGCTCTCTGTTGTGATGCATGCTCTCTGTTGTGGTGCATGCTGTCTGTTGTGGTGCATGCTCTCTGTTGTGGTGCATGCTGTCTGTTGTGATACATGCTGTCTGTTGTGGTGCATGCTGTCTGTTGTGATGCATGCTGTCTGTTGTGATACATGCTGTCTGTTGTGATGCATGCTTTCTGTTGTGATGCATGCTGTCTGTTGTGGTGCATGCTGTCTGTTGTGATACATGCTGTCTGTTGTGATGCATGCTGTCTGTTGTGATACATGCTGTCTGTTGTGATGCATGCTGTCTGTTGTGATGCATGCTGTCTGTTGTGGTGCATGCTGTCTGTTGTGATACATGCTGTCTGTTGTGATGCATGCTGTCTGTTGTGATACATGCTGTTGTTTGTGTGTGTCTGTTGTGATGCATGCTGTCTGTTGTGATGCATGCTGTCTGTTGTGGTGCATGCTGTATGTTGTGGTGCATGCGGTCTGTTGTGGTGCATGCTGTCTGTTGTGATGCATGATGTCTGTTGTGATGCATGCTGCTTTTGTGATGCATGCGGTCTGTTGTGGTGCATGCTGTCTGTTGTGGTGCATGCTGTCTGTTGTGATGCACGTGAACGCTAGCATAGCTACCCATCGGATGCATGCTGTCTGTTGTGATGCATGCTGTCTGTTGTGATGCATGCTGTCTGTTGTGATGCATGCTGTCTGTTGTGATGCATGTTGTCTGTTATGATGCATGCTGTGTGTTGTGATGCATGCTGTCTGTTGTGATGCATGCGGTCTGTTGTGGTGCATGCTGTCTGTTGTGATGCATGCTGTCTGTTGTGATGCATGCGGTCTGTTGTGATGCATGCTGTCTGTTGTGGTGCATGCTGTCTGTTGTGGTGCATGCTGTCTGTTGTGATACATGCTGTCTGTTGTGATGAATGCTGTCTGTTGTGGTGCATGTGAACGCTAGCATAGTTACCAATCGGATGCATGCGGTCTGTTGTGATGCATTTGAACGCTAGCATAGCTACCCATCGGATGCACGCGGTCTGTTGTGATGCATGCTGTCTGTTGTGATGCATGATGTCTGTTGTGATGCATGCTGCTTTTGTAATGCATGCGGTCTGTTGTGGTGCATGCTGTCTGTTGTGGTGCATGCTGTCTGTTGTGATGCACGTGAACGCTAGCATAGCTACCCATCGGATGCATGCTGTCTGTTGTGATGCATGCTGTCTGTTGTGATGCATGCTGTCTGTTGTGATGCATGTTGTCTGTTGTGATGCATGCTGTCTGTTGTGATGCATGATGTCTGTTGTGATGCATGCTGTATGTTGTGATGCATGCTGTCTGTTGTGATGCATGCTGTCTGTTGTGATGCCTGCTGTCTGTTGTGATGCATGATGTATGTTGTGATGCATGCTGTCTGTTGTGATGCATGCTGTCTGTTGTGGTGCATGCGGTCTGTTGTGGTGCATGCTGTCTGTTGTGATGCATGCTGTCTGTTGTGATGTATGCGGTCTGTTGTGATGAATGATGTCTGTTGTGATGCATGCTGTCTGTTGTGATGCATGCTGTCTGTTGTGATGCATGCTGTCTGTTGTGGTGCATGCTGTCTGTTGTGATGCATGCTGTCTGTTGTGATGCATGCTGTCTGTTGTGATGCATGCTGTCTGTTGTGATGAATGCTGTCTGTTGTGATGCATGCTGTCTGTTGTGATGCATGCTGTCTGCTGTGATGCATGCGGTCTGTTGTGGTGCATGCTGTCTGTTGTGATGCATGCTGTCTGTTGTGATGCATGCGGTCTGTTGTGATGCATGTTGTCTGTTGTGATGCATGCTCTATGTTGTGGTGCATGTTGTCTGTTGTGGTGCATGCTCTATGTTGTGATGCATGCTGTCTGTTGTGATACATGCTGTCTGTTGTGATGCATGCTATCTGTTGTGATGCATGCTGTCTGTTGTGATGCATGCTGTCTGTTGTGATGCACGTGAACTCTAGCATAGTTACCCATCGGATGCATGCTGTCTGTTGTGATGCATGCTGTCTGTTGTGATGCATGCTTTCTGTTGTGATGCATGCGGTCTGTTGTGATGCATGATGTCTGTTGTGATGCATGTTGTCTGTTGTGATGCATGCTGTATGTTGTGATGCATGCGGTCTGTTGTGATGCATGTTGTCTGTTGTGATGCATGCTGTATGTTGTGGTGCATGCTCTCTGTTGTGGTCCATGCTCTCTGTTGTGATGCATGCGGTCTGTTGTGGTGCATGCTGTCTGTTGTGGTGCATGTTCTATGTTGTGGTGCATGCTGTCTGTTGTGATGCATGCTGTCTGTTGTGGTGCATGCTGTCTGTTGTGGTGCATGCTCTCTGTTGTGGTGCATGCTGTCTGTTGTGATGCATGCTCTATGTTGTGGTGCATGCTGTCTGCTGTGATGCATGCTGTCTGTTGTGGTGCATGCTGTCTGTTGTGGCGCATGCTGTATGTTGTGGTGCATGCTGTCTGTTGTGATGCATGCTGTCTGTTGTGGTGCATGCTCTCTGTTGTGATGCATGCTCTCTGTTGTGGTGCATGCTGTCTGTTGTGGTGCATGCTCTCTGTTGTGGTGCATGCTGTCTGTTGTGATACATGCTGTCTGTTGTGGTGCATGCTGTCTGTTGTGATGCATGCTGTCTGTTGTGATGCATGCTGTCTGTTGTGATACATGCTGTCTGTTGTGATGCATGCTTTCTGTTGTGATGCATGCTGTCTGTTGTGGTGCATGCTGTCTGTTGTGATACATGCTGTCTGTTGTGATGCATGCTGTCTGTTGTGATACATGCTGTCTGTTGTGATGCATGCTGTCTGTTGTGATGCATGCTGTCTGTTGTGGTGCATGCTGTCTGTTGTGATACATGCTGTCTGTTGTGATGCATGCTGTCTGTTGTGATACATGCTGTCTGTTGTGATGCATGCTGTCTGTTGTGATGCATGCTGTCTGTTGTGGTGCATGCTGTATGTTGTGGTGCATGCGGTCTGTTGTGGTGCATGCTGTCTGTTGTGATGCATGATGTCTGTTGTGATGCATGCTGCTTTTGTGATGCATGCGGTCTGTTGTGGTGCATGCTGTCTGTTGTGGTGCATGCTGTCTGTTGTGATGCACGTGAACGCTAGCATAGCTACCCATCGGATGCATGCTGTCTGTTGTGATGCATGCTGTCTGTTGTGATGCATGCTGTCTGTTGTGATGCATGCTGTCTGTTGTGATGCATGTTGTCTGTTATGATGCATGCTGTGTGTTGTGATGCATGCTGTCTGTTGTGATGCATGCGGTCTGTTGTGGTGCATGCTGTCTGTTGTGATGCATGCTGTCTGTTGTGATGCATGCGGTCTGTTGTGATGCATGCTGTCTGTTGTGGTGCATGCTGTCTGTTGTGGTGCATGCTGTCTGTTGTGATACATGCTGTCTGTTGTGATGCATGCTGTCTGTTGTGGTGCATGTGAACGCTAGCATAGTTACCCATCGGATGCATGCGGTCTGTTGTGATGCATGTGAACGCTAGCATAGCTACCCATCGGATGCACGCGGTCTGTTGTGATGCATGCTGTCTGTTGTGATGCATGATGTCTGTTGTGATGCATGCTGCTTTTGTGATGCATGCGGTCTGTTGTGGTGCATGCTGTCTGTTGTGGTGCATGCTGTCTGTTGTGATGCACGTGAACGCTAGCATAGCTACCCATCGGATGCATGCTGTCTGTTGTGATGCATGCTGTCTGTTGTGATGCATGCTGTCTGTTGTGATGCATGCTGTCTGTTGTGATGCATGTTGTCTGTTATGATGCATGCTGTGTGTTGTGATGCATGCTGTCTGTTGTGATGCATGCGGTCTGTTGTGGTGCATGCTGTCTGTTGTGATGCATGCTGTCTGTTGTGATGCATGCGGTCTGTTGTGATGCATGCTGTCTGTTGTGGTGCATGCTGTCTGTTGTGGTGCATGCTGTCTGTTGTGATGCATGCTGTCTGTTGTGATGCATGCTGTCTGTTGTGGTGCATGTGAACGCTAGCATAGTTACCCATCGGATGCATGCGGTCTGTTGTGATGCATGTGAACGCTAGCATAGCTACCCATCGGATGCACGCGGTCTGTTGTGATGCATGCTGTCTGTTGTGGTGCATGCTGTCTGTTGTGGTGCATGCTGTCTGTTGTGATGCATGCGGTCTGTTGTGATGCATGCTGTCTGTTGTGATGCACGTGACGTGAACGCTAGCATAGTTACCCGTCGGATGCATGCTGTTTGTTGTGATTCATGCTGTCTGTTGTGATGCATGCTGTCTGTTGTGATGCATACTGTCTGTTGTGATGCATGCCGTCTGTTGTGGTGCATGCTGTCTGTTGTGATGCATGCGGTCTGTTGTGATGCATGCTGTCTGTTGTGATGCATGCTGTCTGTTGTGATGCATGCTGTCTGTTATGATGCATGCTGTCTGTTGTGATGCATGCTGTCTGTTGTGATGCATGCGGTCTGTTGTGGTGCATGCTGTCTGTTGTGATGCATGCTGTCTGTTGTGATGCATGCGGTCTGTTGTGATGCATGTTGTCTGTTGTGATGCATGCTGTATGTTGTGGTGCATGCTGTCTGTTGTGGTGCATGCTCTCTGTTGTGATGCATGCTGTCTGTTGTGATACATGCTGTCTGTTGTGATGCATGCTGTCTGTTGTGATGCATGCTGTCTGTTGTGATGCATGCTGTCTGTTGTGGTGTATGCTGTCTGTTGTGGTGCATGCTGTCTGTTGTGGTGCATGCTGTCTGTTGTGATACATGCGGTCTGTTGTGATGCATGTGGACGCTAGCATAGTTACCTCTCAGGATGCATGCGGTCTGTTGTGATGCATGCGGTCTGTTGTGATGCATGTGAACGCTAGCATAGATACACATCGGATGCATGCGGTCTGTTGTGATGCATGTGAACGCTAGCATAGTTACACATCGGATGAATGCGGTCTGTTTTGATGCATGTGGACGCTAGCATAGTTACACATCGGATGCATGTGGTCTGTTGTGATGAATGTGGACGCTAGCATAGTTACACATCGGATGCATGCCGTCTGTTGTGATGCACATACATACTGGACGTGCATCGTCAGAAACAAAAAGTGCACATGCTACGCCAGTGTGAAGCAATTCGGGAACATGTTTACACCCAGCAGATCCCGGAGCATCAAAGAAAGTAAAGATCGCTGTGAAAGTATGTATATATCAATTCTAGATACTATAAAGATTTTTGTGTGTGCAGATTTTGTCATAATTTACTATATACAATATTTTACATATATACACTGCAATGTTAGGCAATCGGCAGGTGCGTAGCCAGGAGGCAGATTATATGTAGGCCCGGGTAAATAATGTTGAGTGAGCGTAGCGAACAAGGTTGCTAGGGGGGTTCTGGGCATGCCCCGGAATTTTTTGGTTTTTAGGATGCAATTTCTCGCATTCTGCTGCATTTAAAAGACAAATTCGGACATGTTTTTATAACAAAATTTATAGTATCTATTATACATTGTTATAGGTCTAGGACAGGAATATCTAGGTAGCCTAGGTCTATTATAGTAAAAAGGTCCGGGCCTTTTGGCCTAATGGCAGCTACGCGCCTGCCCGAGTAGAACCACATATAACAAGTATAATTTGTTTGTACCACCAATCCTTCCTTTAACACATGTAACCACTACTTTCAGGTGAACGAGATTGCTAGAGAACGAGTATTTCAGCCGGCTGCCCACATAGTAGAGGGTGATGAAAGATATGATTGTACCAGACGATGTCAACCTCCCTAAACCGGACAACTTAACTCGGGGCGGCAAACCACCATCGCAGACAGCGGCCAGACAATCTGACAGACCTAGAGTTTGAGATACATGTACGTAAATATAAAGCTACATAACAATGTAAAGTTGTATCCGTGATCGGTATCTTCGCTTAAATTGGTTATGTACAATAGACTATTGTATAACAAGTAGGTCATATTTCAAATGCCTTTGTTTAAAGATACATTCCGGTTCAAAATCATTGTCACAATTTTTAAGAAGTTTGCTATCGTGTAAGCGTACTCATTATAAAACCATTATTACCCAGGTGTCTCCGTAAGCAAATTAAATTAAAGACATTTTAAATGTATTCGAAAATAATAAAATCCTTTTGACTATCCTACTCCTTTTTAGAAATGTTGTCGAAAATCGTTCGGCTTTTCCCTCTGTCATTTGCATTATAGTCACGTGATCGTAATTTAAATATGTTCTAAAAATAGCGCACCGAATGCAAATTAGTTTCACTTCATCTTTGTACAACGAAATACTCCTCAACGCCACTAACGACATATATTGAGCGGGGTTAAAAGACCGTGCACGACCGAGTGTGGCGAGTATTCAACGCAAGCGATAAAAATAAAATGTAGCCAATTTGTATTTACACTATTCATTGCATAGTGTTCGTCACCAGGCCCGGAATTCAGGGAGCGACTGGACAACTGACAAGGATGTGTCATGGCTCGGGGCAATCACAGCAGTGGTGGGCAACGTGTTCCACAATGGACCTCTTTGCGAAACACGAGTGCGGGTACACATTCAACCGACAGTGCGGGTGCACAGGGATTCGGCACGTTTGTGGGTACTAGTATATCTATTTAAGTACAGGGATTCTACTCTGTGGGATGTCAGATTTCGCATCGATCAGTAAAATGGCCCTATCTGAAACAATTTTGTACAAATCTGTCTAAATATAACGCCTATCCCGAGTCTTTATATTGTTCTTCAAATAAAACACAACTTTAAGCTGCATGCATGTATACTTTGCAAACAATTGCCACAGACATTGGCCATAGCAGGTCACATTTCCATACTAGGACACGGGTTCTGTCAGCATCAACAACAAATCTTCGACGGGAGAGTTTTAACTGTGAATAACATTATCAATAAAATGTGTTTCCACTAACGTGTAGGTTTATTCGGCAAAAATGTACGTCAAAAAGAGATTTCGTAGACTGATTTTCAATTTGTTTTGAAAATTTCTAAAGCGGCGCAATTCGCGTTGAAATGAGCGTTGAAACGAGCGTTCTGATTGGATTATGATTATTCTTTATATAAAAACCCATCGTGTTACATTCTAATAATCGAAAGGTCCCGGGTTCGATACTCGGTCAGGCCACGTATGTAGTGTAATTGAGCAAGGCACCTCACACACATTGCTTAGTACTGGTTAACCACTTAGGTCGGCTAAGTCTGCCCAGGAAAACATGTCTAGGTCCCCGCAAGGGGTTTGACATTAATGGAACATACATACATAACATGTGCGTCGATCAGTTCTAGCATGTTTTATTCATATTGCAACTGCTCTATACAAACGGGGAATCCCCCAATCATACCATACTAAAATGACTCATATCATAAACTTTCGTATGCAATTTTAAACCGAGGTCACGTTTCGATTCTTTACACCGTGCACGTCAAAGAATCTCGGCAGATATCTCTGTCTGTATCATTGCACTAGCCTACACAATTTAAAATTACTAATCTCTCCAGGAGGCCGCGCTCATATGGGCTACCGGTAGCGACGATGAACGTAAAAAACACACAGAAAATGGGACACTCGCATACAGTGCAATTTCGACACAGGAAGATATCTTTAAAACTGCAAAATGAGTCCCATTCATATAGAACAATGAACTTATAAGTTGAAATACGTGATACGGAAAATAATTAAAGTCGAAACTAGACACTTGATGGTATAAAACGACGGTTGACGAACGCAGCCACGACATTGCAACGCTGGAACAGTCCCATTGACAGTGGCTTATTTTGTATCCGAATACAGTGTTTCAAGGCGCGTCGTGTAGCATGGAGCTGACCACTGTATTACTGTTCGGGTGTGTAGCGTTGATTGCCGGTCGTACAATCCTAGTTGAGAAAATGGCACTGTCGTTGGTCGACAATTCGGAAGGTACTGTGTTCTTTATGTTAAAGCATTGTCACTGTCTGATTAGCGCAGTGGTTAGCGCACTCGCTTCTCACAAATGCAACCCGGCTTCGATCCTCGGGCCAGGACGTATGTGAGATGGTACGGTGGTCGCAATATCGGACAGCTTCCGATTAAATCCATTTTCGTTTGCATAGCTATACAATAGATATGTACTGTACATAATGAACGAATACATATGTTTAAACCAATATCGGACAGGTGGGTTTTCTCCGGGTACTCCGGTTTCCTCCCACGCGAATGACGACATATAAGCGTTCATCCGCGCCAACGAGAGTGGTTAATATACGTTTTTAAAATTTGTACCTTCTCAAATCCTATACATAAATGAACGAAAGTATCAATTTCATATAGATATAAATAATTCATGAGCTTCAAATAGATCGACTATGTAACATAATGACACTGTATTCGGCGCTACACGCTTCACACAGGCCAATTGTTGCGTTATGCGTAGTACCGTGGTTTATTAGAATGCGCCGTGCGGCCCGGTACTTCCGGCTTCAGCATTCGAGGTTTCTGTTGGGTTACCTCACCCTTAGGCTAGGACTTTTAAGGCGGTCCATTCGCCTGATATATCCATATATTCGACTAGCTCCATCAATTGCCTGCAGCTGCAAAATAGGGGACCAGACTGCAGAACACATCCTCCAGGAGTGTCCCAATCTTCATAGGCTGAGGAAAACAACCTGGGCAACAGATACTTCTCTCCAGACGAAGTTACATGGCTGCCGGGAGGATCTGAGGAGGACGGCCCATTTCGTGTTTGCTGCCGGCTTGTCCATGTGATTCGCGAACGACAAGAAGAAGAAGACACAGGCCAACATTTTACATATTCGATCTTTTTATTATATGCTTATATCCTACGCGTGATCTGAATCTATGTTGTTTGCACATTCCGTATAATTTATTCGGCAGATTAAAGGTTACTGTGTTATACAGCACGTTATCCTAACTTTTGTAAATACTTTTTAAGATGACGATGGTATAACGTCCGATATTGTGGAGGCATTTCTAGGCCAAAACGACATGACATCACGTGATCACTATATGGACTTGCTACAGGGGTGTAGTAAGGGGAAGTGTCAATTCTGCAAGAAAAACAAATTCATTAACGGTAAGTGCCTTTGTTGTGTGTTGTGCTTGTCCTGTAGAGTGGATGGGGCGTGGCTGCTATGTGTATTAGTTTGCCGGTGATGTGCATTTCAAACTTGGAAGGATGATTTTAATCGCAATAAGTGCGTACATGCTGTGCAGAACTCTCGAGTGGGCAGATCTTTATCATGAACTCGACATAATTGAGCTTGGTCTTATTATTATTTATATGACTTTATGTTAAACCCCAGTATGCTTACCTTGCAGTGTGTTGCGCAGAAACATATTCTTATCACAGGCACCAGACACAAATTTTTACTTACTATATGACCATAGGCCAAAAAAACATTTACATTGTTCAGTAATACGCATTGTTGGTTCGAATCCCACTGGGAGGTGGTGTCGAATTCTTTAAAAGGCGGAAGCTATCCAGATGGCTCGCGGTAGATTGGTGATTTTACCCGGGAACCCGTCCGTGCCTGAACTACTGCTCAGAGAGGCACACAGGCCTTCTTCCACCACCAATAATAGCTGGAGAATCGCCTATGACCTGAGTTGTCTGCGCGACCTTAAAGCACCAAAACAAACAAGCAAACATAATAATGTACATGTTTCATATTTTAAGTGCACTTTTGAAGAGTTATCGCCAAATCAGCTGTTTTGTAAATTACCTCCCTTTACTGGTATTTAGCATGTCTCGTCTTTGTACCTCGCATTGTACTATGTGCTTTGCAAATTATGACGAATACATATGATGAAACCGAACTGGCTGTCCGATTAGCGCTGTAGTTACCAAGATCACTTATCACCAATGCAACAAGGGTTAGATCCTTGGACCCTGAATTATGTGAGATGGTACAGTCGGTGGTCACCAAATCGGACAGGTATGTTCACTCCGGTTTCCTCCCACACGAATGACCACATACCCATGCACTTTCATCCGCGCCAACGAGAGTGATTAATATACGTTATTAAACCTTGTTTCACAATCGTTATGAACTATATA
This sequence comes from Archivesica marissinica, assembly GCA_014843695.1. Lineage (NCBI taxonomy): Eukaryota > Metazoa > Mollusca > Bivalvia > Venerida > Vesicomyidae > Archivesica > Archivesica marissinica. Next base: position 148,603 of record JABXNX010000053.1, on the reverse strand, counting down.
GAGTTTATACTTTAACCCGAACTGTTTTAATATTACCGTCTCCGTGGCCTAGTAGTTAAGGCGTCTGCCTACGGAGCGGGAGGTCGAAGGTTCGAATTTCGTCAGGGGTTCGTTCTGATATGGCCGGTTGGTGAGCCGCCAACTAGTTAAATAAGATGGTTACCGATTGCCCACCAGCCTGGCGCCTGGCATACACGTACATGTATAGGATTCGGGAAGTACTGATGTTCATAAAAAAGAGGTGCCTCATAATAAGTCAGTAATGGCCCTTTAAAAATAGGGGTGAAACACTATAATAAACAAACACTTTACACTTTACTATTATGTACAGCGTGCTTCATAGCGACGTTGGGCAAGAACTCAATAGGTCTTCTAAACACTCTTATTCAACAGGGACGTACATAACCGATACATGTACCCTTAACCTGTCAAGACAACAAACCAAACACATTATCTGTTTGCCGATAGCGAAACTCCCTGGCTAGAGTTTATACTTTTAACACAAACTGTTTTAAATTTTAATATTACAGCGTGCTTCATAGCGACGTTGGGCAAGGCCTCAATAGATCTGGATGTAACGCTCAATGGGAAGGAGTTTCTGAAAACCTCCATTAACGGTAAGTGTGAATACAAACAAACTTAGTCGAAAACAAGATTCCAGGCAATGTGTTTCACATGTCTTCGATTTGAAGAGTGTGTGTTTTACGTTTATTTATCGTCGCTACCGGTTGCCCATATGAGCGACGCCTCCTAAAGAGATGAGTCATTTTAGATGTTTGGAAGATAGTGCAATGATACAGACAGATACCCATTCCAGAGTCTCCTCTGGTTCTTTGACATGCATGGTGTACAGCACCGACACGAGACCTTGGTTTAAAGTCCCATCTGAAAGACTGTTAATTTGATTAGGGTCAGACGGGGAAGTCAAACGACGAAAATTACATAAATTTACAATTCCATGATATAGTTCCAGAGTTTTCACAAGAAATGCACAAGAAAAGCACATTAATGAATTGTCGTCTGCTACACTTATTGGAATTATTTATAGCCTTTATTTGACCCAGTAAGAGTTAATTAACAAAGATTGATATGAAATGAAAAAGCATCACAAATTATGTATGTATACGTATGTATATACTCTGAACCCGCCCGCCCACATGGTTCGCCGGAGGCGAGGGTAGATAAGCTCAATCATCATCACTACTCTGAACCTCGTGTATGGGGCGCCGTTTTGCTATTTATTCAGTATTTATGTCGTGGACGTCGTGATAGCGCAGTGGATGCGCGTTCGCTTCAGGTGCGAAAGGTCCGGAGTTCGAGCCCCGCTGGAGTCGTTACGATTGTGCCCTTAGGCAAGGCATTTAATTTCCACGTTGCCTCTTCTCTCTCCCTCGTGGCGATGGATTCCATCAGGAATGAGGTCTCGAGAGTGATTAATATAAGTTATAAGAACTTGTTTCGCAATCGAGCTAAAATAAATTTGTATAAGTATTTATGGATATCCATAATTAGATTTATGGATAGTATAATAATTGTAATATTGCGTGTTGTTTATAATAGTTGTAATATTGCTATATTACATGTACATGTATATATATATCGTTGAACATTCAATCTTTAGTGCCAAACCCAAAGCCCATCTGTAAGAAGACAATACCGGGGATTCCTATTGTAACTGATGTGTGTTTAGAATTCAAGAATATGAACATAAAAGAAGGGTCTGGCTGCATCTCCGTGTCCTTCAAGGTATTATTCCAGTAATAAATTGCCGTCATATATCATACTGCGTCATATATCATACTGCGTCATATATCATACTGCCATTACAATCATGCTCATTTGGTTGTGTTTGGTTGGTTTTAACGTCGCACCAACAGCTTAGATCAACTGGCGACTGACCAGCTAGTATTGGTGGAGGAAGACCCCGTGTGCCCCTCCGAGCAGTATTTCAGGCACATTTGTTCACCAGATAAAACCGCTGACCTTGCGAAAACAAGCTGGGTAGCTTCTCCACACCATCACATGAAAGAATTCGACAATCCTAATGGGATTCGAACCTTCAACAGCGAGAGGCAAGTGATTTGACGTCAACGACCGTAACGACTCGGCCGTGGTGTTCTTAACCCTTTCAACACCACATACCTCTATATAGGCTTACAAAAAGTGTAGATCCAGATGAGCCGGCTCGTGACGAGCCGTCTCATCAGGATCTGCATTTTTTGCCAGTGATATGACTATTTTTAGACATAATTACCCATTTTGATAAATGAACTTGTCCAAATGTGATTTTCTGATTCATTTATTGGTTTATGAATATCATGGACCAGTCCATGTGAGTTACTTGGTGTTGAATGGGTTAAACAAGCTTCCGAAAACTTAATGTCCTGCACTTGTAATTTCCGGCGGCGGTCAGTGGTCTATCGGGCGTCCACCCAATGGCTGAACCAATACTAAAGCTTGAGTCTGAGTTTGGATACATTTTATAACCTAGGTCCAGACCTTTTAACCAGCTGAAACTCCCCATTTGAGACACATTCGTATTATTTCCACATATTATTTTAATTATAGAATGTGTGTACAATCACATGTGTGTTAAGTTTCTAAAACTGATTCGACTTGTCTCAACATCAGAACTCAATTGGGGCGATGCTATGCAGGGGGGGGGGGCGTCGATATAGCTACACTTCTGGATAATTTAGAGTACCGTGTGTATTTGAGAGAATAAATGGTGGTACCAGCCGTGTTGGTGTTAAATTATTTGCGAGTCTGGCCTCACCAATCTGTAACATTTATTAAGCCATGTCAGGACAACCCAACCCATTTCTTCACCCCATGTAGGTATCCCGATAGCATTAAACGGGTACCTGCTCAATATCTCCGCCGTACTACCAATCTTTGATTAAAAATTGAATAAAACTAAAAAAAAATAATCAAACAATGTTTGTATTTATTCGACTGGTTTATGTAAATGTTGTGATTTCAGATGAAGTTTCAGAAAGTCTCAATCCAGATCGGATGCTTCATGGTTTATGTAAATGTTGTGATTTCAGATGAAGTTTCAGAATGTCTCAATCCAGATCGGATGCTTCATGGTTTATGTAAATGTTGTGATTTCAGATCAAGTTTCAGAAAGCCTCAATCAAGATCGGATGCTTCAAGATTCCTACCAATGAAGACGGAAACCAGCCAGCGGATGCGGAAGTTACGCAGAATGCAATTGAAAGCGAGGCAATTCCGGTCGGGTCGATTCTGTTCTTCCAGCCACGATAGATACATTCCTGAACATCTTCTGTAAACTAGTACATTTGACAATCCATGCGAAGAAAAATAGTAAAAGTTTAACCAGTAGATGTTTTAATTATTTTAATGTTGTTGAGTGCTGTCTAATGTTGTTAAAATGTGCGGTCCAAGCCATTGGGTTATCATAATATACGTTAGTTTATACAAATTTGTTTTAGCTCGATTGCATAACAAGCTCCTACAACTTATATTAATCACTCTCGAGACTCCATTCCTGATGGAATACATCGCCATGAGGGGAAAGAGAAGAGCCAATGTGAAATTGAAATGCCTTGAATGAGGGCACAATCGTAACGGCTACAGCTTGGTCACCGCGAACACCGAGCCTTTCGCACCTGAAGTGAACACTCTACCACGGCGCTATCACAACCTACACTGATATAATATACGTTGTATCTCTTATATAATGCATAACCTACATGTATCAGCTATTTAAATACTGACACCAAAAAGAAACTGTGCACTTGTCTTATATGTACAATTTATATCCTTTTAGAAAAAAAAATATATGCAAATTTGTTATAAATATTTGCGAAATATTGGATAAATTTGTGACGAATTATTTTCTTGAATCATGAGAGTCATAATCCATAATTCTAAAATTACAAATCTAAAAGTAATGCTCAATATAAAAGTGCACAGTTTTTATGGTGCAATTTATATATTGTATTGTATCAATATTCATAAACTTTCTATTTACTGAGCCTAATAAAGTACCAGCAGTTGATGATGTAATACTTTATATTTATGTGTTCAACACCACCTTTATTAACCCTTTCAACACCACAAACCTCTAAATTGGCTTACAAAAAAGTGTAGATCCAGATGAGCCGGCTCGTAACGAGCCGTCTCATCAGGATCTGCACTTTTTTCAAGTAATATAACTATTTTTAGAATTTTGTTTACCCATTTTGATAAATGAACTGATCCAAATGTAATTTTGTTATTAATTTATTGGTCTAAAAATATCATGGATCAGTCCATGTCAGTTACTTGGTGTTGAATGGGTTAAAGAACATTTTGATACACCATATACTTGACACTATACATACAAATTGCTTAGGCATCTATATAGATGCTCTGATAGTGGCGGGTGTCAGTTTTAAACATGCCCGGATGTTGCCTAAGCAATGTACACGTATGCATAGTGTCGATCCTATGGTGTATCAAAATGTTCTTGTAAACAAAAATTGAACTCGAAACCATTTGTCCAGACCCCACGCATCTGTGGAATGACTAGACTCCATTCCCACCCAGATCTACTGCAATATCGCTAGTATCCAGTACAGCTTCTTTCCAGCCAGTATTCTCCTGTGCAACAAAATGACACAAACATTGTGAACCAGAACTCGGTTCTGGTGAACTCGATCACATTCTAGAATTTTAGACCTACAGCACAGAAGAGTGCTGCGCATGCGCAGTAGTTGTAACACTATTACGAACGTACTATTATAGTGGTATGCAGTAACTGAGAATGCTATCATGATTATCCAGCTGGTATTGGTGGATGAAGATCTCAGGTGCACATCCGATCAGTATATAAGGCACGGGCGAGCACCCAAATTGCCATATTTCCTAGTTTGGTTCGAGAAATCATTATTAAAGACGTTCCCCCCCCCCGGTAGAAAACTATTACGTTGTGTACATTTTACGCTCACACCGCCTGTCAAATCACAACAAAATAACAAACACACAGTTTTATTTAACATGCCGTTTAACCATAACAAAGCGTTTTCATCCGCTAATAGCGACAGGCGGTCAGCACAGTCATAGGCGCGCTTGACTGCATGGCATAAAGGTCAAACGATGGACGATACTTCAGTTATCAACGAGTGAAATATTGAGCCGGTAATAAGTAATTCGGACTGTACTATAAATCCGGATAGTAATGAATCGTGGAAATCTGGCCGGGGAATTGGGGTACCTGGTAGACCAGTTGCGAAGCTGCGTGGATTGTGGCCAACAGTTGAACCTGGTAAACACTAAAGGAGAGAAACTCTACGGTTTCGGGTCTGTTGTATGTATGTCCCATTAATGTCAAACCCCTTGCGGGGACATAGACATGTTTTCCTGGGCAGGCTTAGCTGACCTAAGTGGTTAACCAGTACTAAGCAATGTGTGTGAGGTGCCTTGCTCAATGACACTACATACGTGGCCTGACCGAGTATCGAACCCGGGACCTTTCGGTTCCAAATACGACGCGCTGCCACTGGACCATGGACGCCACACTGTTATGTAGGTGTAATGCCAGTATGGCTTGCTGAGTAGAATCGAGAAACAATATCTCAATGAAGGTATTAACTTTGAGAATCTTGAGTTGAGAACAATTTGATTTTAAGATGTTTTGTGGAATTTTAGTTCATACAAATTTATTTTAGCTCGATTGTGAAACAAATTCTTACAACTCAACCCTCCAAATGTCAAGTTATCCACGTCACCAGAAGGAAACATCCTATTCCCAGCAAATATAAACTCCATGGAGTCCTACTTGAGTCGGTCACCTCAGCCAAATACCTTGGCGTGGATATCTCAAATAACCTATCGTGGGACACCCACATAAAAAGGTCAACAAAGAAAGCAAAGCAAACATTAGGATTTCTACGTAGAAACCTCCAGGTCAAATCAGAACCCCTTAAGACCATGGCTTACCAGACACTAGTGAGACCCCAGCTTGAATATGGCTCCGAGGTCTGGTCGCCCCATACCCAAACATTGATAGACCAAATTGAAGGTGTCCAGCGAAGAGCAGCCCGTTGGATAAAGGCTGACTTCTATCGTACCTCAGGTGTTACAGACATGCTACATTCCCTAAATCTACGCAGACTAGATCAACGGCGTATTGACAATAGGTTATCCCTTATGTATAAAATTCAAAATGATCTTGTTGCTATTCCCATTGAAAATTACCTAGTTCCTCTCTCCCGTCCTGCTCGCCATTGCCATTCCTTAAGCTATAGGTTAATTACAGCAACTACAAACTACTACAAGTTTTCCTTCTTTCCAAGAACAATCTATCATTGGAACCACCTCCCTCCTGACATTGTCCATCTCCCTACCATAGAGAAATTCAATACGGCAGTTTGCCATATTGAACATGCCAGTCCCTAGTTGTTCTGCGTAGCTGCTTTTAAACTTTTACCACAACTTATTTTCATTACCTTCTTAAATTATACTTTTAACTACTCATACTTTTAACTTCTTTGCGGTTTTTTAACGCGCAACATGTCTACGTCCCCGCGAGGGGTTTGACATTAACGGAAGATAGATAGATATAACTCATATGAATCCCTCTCGAGACCTCATTCCTGATGGAACCCATCGCCACGAGGGAGAGAGAAGAGGCAATGTGGAATATAAATGCCTTGCCTAAGGACACAATCATAACGGCTACAGACTACAACACTCCGGGGCCTGAAGCCTTTCGCACCTGAAGCGAACGTGCTATCATGACTTCCACAATTTTAGATAGCTGTCACCTCAATACACACGTAATTTAGCCTCTTAAGGCAGGTGGTATCTTTATTGAGGTATTCTCTTGGACATGTTTGACTGTATTAATCAGCGGTATCATATATGGGGCTTAGTTTAAAGTATTATCACAATATTTTCATTTTTATGATAAGAAACATTACCTCCCTTGCATTAGGCCCACGTTACTTATGTCCAGTGTCAATTTTACTTGTGTCGCCAAAATGAGAAATTATTGGCCGAAATGGTAAACCGATGTCATTAGCATTTCATTCATATTTTGGTTAGTAATACATAATACTAGTGATGCACCAAGTATGAACACATTCTATTATTGCAATCTTTTTTTACAAAACTGTAGAAAATGGACCATCTCTTGTATTACAGGGTTCATTCTAGGTCATGCGCATGGTCGCTTCCTTAAATGGTGTTCTTTAATATACTTCTGCAAAATAGGGTTAATAAAGTTTCGGTCAGCTAATCGTAAATGAAAAATAATACATTGACTCAACAAAATTCATAACCGGTGATGTTTTATAGTATTTAGAGCAAACTTATAACCAAATAATATCAATATTCATATCATAGTATTGGTTATATTTTATTACAGACCGCAATACATGATTTTCTGGATAATCAGTTTGGCTAAAATGCATTAAATGACAATAAGAAAATATGTATATTGTATGATGATTAATTGACTCCAAATATTATAAAATACCAGGTGACCAATTAGGAATTTTGTTGAGTGTATATAGTGTCATGTTAGGGCCCTGTCACATCTATACGTCCGCGCATGACGTTTCTGAGACCATCGTTGAAGTCCTAAGTTAAAATTGAATGAAAACGTGGTCAGAACGTATACGAAATCATGTTACCATGCACCGGCGTGCATGTCATGCATCAGAGATCGTATACGTGTGTATATGCGAAGTCGTACCACTCGTGCAGGCTATACTGTCCTTACCACATTTCTATGAGTTCTAGTCAAGGCAAACTACAAGTACGCACGGCGTCCTGTGTGTGTTTTACGTTTATTTATCGTCGCTACCGGTTGCCCACGTGAGCGACGCCTCATGAAGATACTAGTCATTTAAAAAATGTTTGGAGGATAGGCCTAGTGCAATGATACAGACAGAGACCAATTCCAGAATCTCCTCTGGTTCGTTTACGTGCACGGTGTAAAGCACCGACACAAGACCTCAGTTTAATGTCCCATCTGAAAGACTGTTAATTTTATTAGGGTCAGACGGGGGATCGAACCTGCGATCCCTGGATTACCAGTCCAGCGTGTTACCACTGGACTACATATCCGTCTGTAGCACGGCGTCCATTGCGTCCGCACATATTTATACACTGTGAGAACGTCATAGACGTAGTAGACGCAGCGGAGAAGCACTGTCCCTAGGCATGCACATCCTTACAGTTGTTATACTACGTTGCTCCCGTCCACAGACGAGCAGGGGCATAGCCAGGAGGCAAATTATGTGCAGGCCCGGGCCTTTTGGCCTAATGGCAGCTGCGCCTGACGAGTGGGGTCTGGACAAATGGTTTCGGTTTCAAAAGCTTGACATTATACATACATATTTTTAATCTATATCCAAGCAAGTTATTATACCCGTCACTAGCAACGCCATTCAGTGTCAAGGTCAAGATCGTTCGAATAACGTTCGTACCGAGTAAAACCTAGTCCATAACCCGTTCTGGTCAGGACACGGAAGCTCGACGTTTGTTTTGAACAGTATGCATCCCTTTTAAGTTCTCAACACGTATCAATGACCCAGCAGGAGCCTCCGTGGCCGATTGCCTCTCACCACTGCAGGTTCAAATCCCACTGGGGGATGTTGAATTCTTTTCTTGTGAGGAATCTATCCAGCGGGCAGGTCGGTGGTTGTACCCGACTGTCCGGTCGTGTCTGAAATACTGATCGAAGGGGCCTCCGGGGTCTTCATCCGCCACTAATAACTGTGGAGAGTCGGCATATGATAGAAGATGTTGATGCGAATATAAATCCCACAAAAACACAAAAGGCTCGATTAATAGCAACATTCCAAAACTCGTTTCATAAAATGTGGTATGAAACCAGCACGTGTTTAAGATCCCATATATAATATACTTGTATTGTTATTGCGGAACGATTTTAGTGGTTTTATCGGGAACCTAGATATATCTAGATAGATAAAAAGATCCTGGTTTTCTATGGGGGTTAAATGGATTTTGTGAAATATCTATAAGTTACCCCCCTTTACTAATAGCTATTTAAATATATTTCTCTTCCATGTACATATGCATTTCTATAATCATAAAATTCGACTTATAAATTGCTCATAGCTATTCTTAAATTAAGACACAGTAAAACACAAGCATAATCTAGCGCTGACCAAACATGTTAATATATATACACTAAGTGTTTTACGTTTATTTATCGTCGCTACCGGTTGGCCATATGAGCGACGCATCCTGAAGAGATTAGTCATTTTAGATTTTTGGAGGATAGTGCAATGATACAGACAGAGACCCATTCCAGAGTCTTTCTCTGGTTCTTTTACGTGCACGATGTACAGCACCGACACGAGACGGGGTTCGAACCCGTGACCATCAGTGATGATAGGTTACAGTGGTATACAAGTCAGCGACCTTAACCACTCCACAACGGAGGCGGACTCTAACACTAACTGCAGTATGGTCATATTTATACTGTCTACAGCCTACGCAAAGAAGGAATTTACCGTGTTTAAAATATACAATAAAACTTTGTTTAGCGCTTTAAAATAATATTTGTCTTTCAGTTAATTACTGGCGAATAAAACATGGTGTGTGGCGAATAAAACATGGTGTGTGTGGCGAATAAAACATGGTGTGTGTGGCGAATAAAACATGGTGTGTGTGGCGAATAAAACATGGTGTGTGTGGCGAATAAAACATGGTGTGTGTGGCGAATAAAACATGGTGTGTGTGGTGAATAAAACATGGTGTGTGTGTGTGGCGAATAAAACATGGTGTGTGTGTGGCGAATAAAACATGGTGTGTGTGGCGAATAAAACATGGTGTGTGTGGCGAATAAAACATGGTGTGTGTGTCGAATAAAACATGGTGTGTGTGGCGAATAAAACATGGTGTGTGTGTGCGGCGAATAAAACATGGTGTGTGTGAAACATGGTGTGTGTGGCGAATAAAAAATGGTGTGTGTGTGGTGAATAAAACATGGTGTGTGTGTGGCGAATAAAACATGGTGTGTGTGAAACATGGTGTGTGTGGCGAATAAAACATGGTGTGTGGTTCTGATAGCAGGAATTAACCACACAGGCCGTAGGCCTTTTATACGTGGTTAGAAATACCAACCATGTTTTATTCACCAATAAATAATTAAAAACAAATATTATTTCTTAAGTAAGTAAAGTTGCGTTATTTCACTTTTGGTGATATTTTCAAGATGAAACACACCTGTACCAAATTTGATCTATTTGTGTGTTTTACGTTTATTTATCGTCGCGACCGGTTGCCCATACGAGCGACGCCTACTGAAGAGATTAATCATTTTAGATTTTTGGAGGAAAGTGCAATGATACAGAGAGGCCCATTCCAGAGTCTCTTCTGGTTCTTTTACGTGCACGGTGTAAAGCACCGACACGAGACCTCAGTTTAACGTCCCATCTGAAAGTCTTACTTTTATTAGGGTCAGACGGGGGATCGAACCTGCGATCCCTGGATTACCAATCCAACGTGTTACGACTGGACTACTGATCCGTCTGTAACTTGATCTACCTGTATTATATTAGTCACTATACACCACACGAAATTTAACGATATTTAACACTTTAAAGCGACACTACATCAGCGAAAACACAATTTTATACACAATGTATTTGCATATTATATGGTATAATATTTTCCCAAATATTTGCCTCAAATATCTAGCATTTCAACTAATAAACAAACGTCATATACGCGGTTTGTTGACATAGCAAAATAATGTAAACATCCATGCGTAATGCAACTAGTGTATACTGAATAACACGATTTATGGTACAGATTTACCGTTATATCTCACATTTGTGCCTATTTATTTGTAGACTATTCTTAGTTAAATTATCTCTAAGCGATACCGACCGTTATATGAAATCATATGTTCAATCTACACAAACACTGTTTATTGATTCAATGTTAGTGTTCGAATATATTCGGAAGAATGTGTAGTAGCAATTCATTTATACGTGAACAAATGCATTTTAATTGCTTTTTGCTATGTAATGTCGCTTTAATAAAATTACCATGTTTTTTTTTGTGATTATGTTAATAAAATTACCATGTTTTTTGTGTGTGATTATGTTAATAAAATTACCATGTTTTGGTTGCATTTCTTTTTTCAAACGTGTACAATATTGAACCATGATGTATGCATTATTCCAATCTTAGAAACTACATGTTATTTATAAGTAACCATGAAACTATTTCTTTCATAAACTCCATACTCATTTGTTGTAAATGTTGTTTTATACCGGTATATATATGTATATTGAACCATGATTTTTACATTCAGTGAACAACACTGTTTCCAATGAATCGTTAGATTTTCATCCCATTTCCACCTTCTGACCAAGTGGAGAGAATTTGGATGAGAATCCATCAATCCAGGAACAAATTTTGATTGTGTATTTATGAATATTGCATTTATTATACCGTATATATTCAGCGACGGTTTTAGGTGGGGGGAGTAGAGGGTTTACCTCCCTCTTCGGCTATCTATTTATGTTTTTGCCCATTAAAAAATAAGATTTTTTTCCATTTTCAGACGAGTCGCCATGGACTCTCTCTAGACCTGTTTAACATGCATGTTATCTTTTGGCTGTTTAGACAGTAATTAGTTCACGTTTGTAAAGCGTGTGTTGTAAAGTTGGGATACTCTAGATCAGTGGGTGAAGGTAAAATATAGCTTGCATATTTATGATTTGGATCATAGCATACTGTGCATTATGTTGCATTTATACGTTACATGTGACAGTATATACAGTTATACGTTACATGTGACAGTATATACAGTTATACATTGTATGTGACAGTATATACAGTTATACGTTACATGTGACAGTATATACAGTTATACGTTGCATGTGACAGTATATACAGTTATACGTTACATGTGACAGTATATACAGTTATACGTTACATGTGACAGTATACAGTTATACGTTACATGTGACAGTATATACAGTTATACGTTACATGTGACAGTATATACAGTTATACATTGTATGTGACAGTATATACAGTTATACGTTACATGTGACAGTATACAGTTATACGTTACATGTGACAGTATATACAGTTATACGTTGCATATGACAGTATACAGTTATACATTACATGTGACAGTATATACAGTTATACGTTACATGTGACAGTATATACAGTTATACGTTACATGTGACAGTATATACGTTACATATGACAGTATACAGTTATACGTTACATGTGACAGTATATACAGTTATACGTTGCATATGACAGTATACAGTTATACATTACATGTGACAGTATATACAGTTATACGTTACATATGACATTATACAGTTATACGTTACATGTGACAGTATATACAGTTATACGTTACATATGACAGTATACAGTTATACGTTACATATGACAGTATACAGTTATACGTCACATGTGTATAGCTTTGCTAAATCGTGTCTGCGCTAAATTATGTATTCAATGAAAATGTTCCAAATATAAAGTGCTTCAAAATTGTCTCCTGTTGTATGCATAGAATGCAATGTAAATATTGAACAACCTGGCTGTTTTAATGTTCTGCTCATCTTTTATTATACTATTATACATGGATTGCTACCCTAGTATCCCCATCCCATAGCGGATGGATTGCTACCCTAGTATCCCCACCCCCTAGCGGATGGATTGCTACCCTCCTATCCCCACCCCCTAGCGGATGGATTGCTACCCTCCTATCCCCACCCCCATAGCGGATGAATTGCTACCCTCCTATCCCCACCCCCTAGCGGATGGATTGCTACCCTCCTATCCCCACCCCCTAGCGGATGGATGCTACCATCATATCCCCACCCCCTAGTGGATGGATTGCTACAATCCATCCCCACCCCCTAGCGGATGGATTTGCTACCCTATATCACCATCCCATAGCGGATGGATTGATACCATAGTATCCCCACCACTGCGGATGGATTACCTGCCTATCCCCAACCCCTAGCGGATGGATTGTACCATCCTATCCCACCCCCTAGCGGTGAATTGCTACCCTAGTACCCAACCCCATAGCGGATGGTTTGATACCCTACTATCCCACCCCCTAGGCGGTGGATTGTACCCTCCTTTGCCCACCCTAGCGGATTGATTGATACCCTCCTTTCCCCACCCATAGAGGATGGATTGCTACTCCTATCCCACCCCCTAGTGATGGATTGCTACACTCATCCCACCCCTAGCGGTGAATTGCTACCTAGTATCCCCCACTAGCGGATGGATTGCTTCCTCCATCCCACCCCCTAGCGGGTTGGACCTCTATCCCCAACAACATAGCGGAGGAGTAGCCCTCTATCACCAACCACTAGCAGAGGATTGCTACCCTAGTATCCCACCCGCTAGCGGATGGATTGCTACCTCCTATCCCCACCCCCTAGCAGATGGATTGCTACCTAGTATCCCCACCCCCTAGCGGATGGATTGCTACCCTCCTATCCCCACCCCCTAGCGGATGGATTGCTACCCTCCTATCCCCACCCCATAGCAGATGAATTTGTTGCTTGAGCCTCCGTGTGTAGTGGATGTAGTGATTGCCCTGTAACCGTGAGGTTGGAAATTCGATGCCCCATCACGGCCACGGTGGCAATGTCCTTAGGCACGATACTTAAATCCACATTTCCTCTTCTCTCTCCGTCATGGCGATGAATTCATATAGAATGAGGTCTCAAGAGCGAATCATCTAAACTTGTAAAAAAAATTTGTTTCACAATTGAACGAAAATAAAATTTGAATATACCCAGATACTTCAATCGGCACAATAGGTTTATTTGTCCTGTTAATATCTTCTATCCTATCTTCTAAATACATTCAAGCATTGTCATTAAACTCCTACCAAATGATCGCCTCATCAAGATGATCTGCTGAACCTGTGCTTCAACCACATTCATCCAAATGTCACGGCCATACTTCAAGGTCAACGATCAAGTGGTTATATTCCTATATATGTCCATAGCTCTTCAACCTCTTGAGGAATCTTTAAAATAACTAGACACAAATATGAGAGGAAATGCAGAGCGATGGTTTGGTGTTTCAAGGCCATAATTGGAAGTTGTGTGTTCAGTTGGCTATTTTTCATAACATTTTATGTCTGGTCGGTATCTTCTAATAGACCAGGGTTCATTCTAGGTCAGAATTTTTGGGAGAAGTGAGAAAGCGTGTGATCGCTTCCTTAAATGGTGTTCTTTAATATACTTCTGCAAAATAGGGTTAAAATGCACAGTACAACCATTAAATACAACATTTGAATAGAAGGAGTGCTTTATAATGGGCCAGTGTATCTTACTAGACACAATTTTGTTTGAAAATCGTAAAAACCAAAAAATAATTTTATTTTTAGGGAGAATTGGGGCCCCCAGAGACAATTTCACCCACATCGCCCTCTAGAATGATCCCTGTAGACCAGGCGTATTTTCCTAGTATTACCATCTAGTGTTTATCGCATCAAGTCGATATGCAGAATGGACGTTTCACCCGCATAGATTCCAAGTCAAGGTGGCACTTCGAGGTCAAATATTAAATTGGGCTCTGAACTGGGTATGCTTAATAGACTGCTTCCATTGCACATCAGCATACGTTAATGCTTCCATACGTTAATTCGCTATATAATTTATGATCATCCAACCATCACAATATATGACTGAGAATGTCTATCTTTCCTGTATCAAAGCGACATCTCGGGTATACATCACCTTCAGTTATATAGCTCTAGTTTTAAAAAAATAAATGATAAAAAAACATATTGAGTGAACATTTTAAAACTTTTATTTACACTTTAAAATTAAAATTTGAGGCACAGTTTTTTATGAAAATGGAACAATTAATTGATACGATTTTTATTTATGTTTGTACCAATATCATTGTATAGATTTTTGCGACTTTGTGCAATTTGACAAAAAAATATATGATTTTGACAAGACATACAATGGTTGTGTTATAAATATACCGTGGTTGACTGGTTTAGGTTAACTTCAAATGACTTGCCCCTTTCCGCTGTAGGTTCCTACAGTGAGGAGAGGAAGGCAAGTGATTTGAAGTGGACGACCGTAGCCACTCGGCACCAGACGTCGCGGCCGAGAGACATGTCATAGCAGCAGTGTATGATTCTGGTATCTTCTAGTTGTCAAACTTGCAACAAGGGACACACGCTTCAACATCGCTGTTTTACAGAAGTGGTGGAGGTGCGGGCTGACCCTGAAGCGACCGAGAAGACCAGCTGTCTAACTGCCGGATCCAGATATGCTGTTTCTGGTTGAAGAGGGTGGCCCTAAACTGGATCCATGGTCTTAGTATGTATCTGTACTATGATAGTTCATAGCTGACCCCCCCCCCCCGAGTACATATAATTATAACCAGTCATATAGATATATAGCCGGTAATAACAGATCTCCCATGGGAAATTATAATTGTGTTTATATACTGAGTCAAAAAAGAAACGATACCAAACTAAAAATGACGTAAAACGGATAAAACCATAGAACGGTTTAATATATTATTACGTATCAGTACCGGGTATCTTATTGCAACGTCAGCCAACCATAAACACAGGTAAATAAACACCCGATAATCCTGGAACGCCGAATTTCCGATTTGTACGTACTCCTCAACAAAGACAACTTCCTGCACATGTACAAATCGGAAAACCGGTTTATTGTACTGGTATTGCATTATCATCGAGGAAAAACACCTTACATACCCATTGTTACCTCTAACAAAATGCCTAGGCTAAACCGCAATCAGAGAATGCGTGCCATTGGCATGATTGACGGCGGTTTTCTGTCAGCGTGATATCGCAAATCGACTCGGGGGTTACGCGGATCACGATAACACGTCTACTTCGACGTTATCAAACACATGGAGCGGTGGACGACCGTCCAATATCTGGTCGACCACGTGTGATGACGCGTGAACAGGACCGTCACATTCGGACGTCACATTTACGTGACCGGTTCCTACCTGCTACGCACACAGCTGCCGTTACTCCTGGGATGACCAACAATCGCATCAGTGCACAAACAGTCAGGAACCAGCTCGGTGAACGTGGCATTCGTGCCTATCGGCCATACGTTGGACCCATCCTGACACGACGTCACCATGACGTACGGCGGGAATGGACGACGGAACGTGCTCGCTGGACTCGGTTACAGTGGAATTCGGTGATGTTTAGCAATGAATCGCGGTTCTGTTTGCGTCGAGCGGATGGCAGAGAGCGGGTATATCGCAGACGCGATGAACATTACGCCGACGCATGTGTTTGTCAGGTCGATCTGTTCGGGGGCGGAAGCGTTATGGCGTGGGGCGGTATCACCTTCGGCAGTCGCACTGAACTGTTAGTGGTGGACAGAAACCTAAACGCCCAGCGGTACTGTGATGAGATCCTTGCGCCAGTCGTTGTGCCGTTCTTTAACGCCAACAGAAACGTCACACTGTTCCAACAGGACAACGCCAGGTGTCATACTGCTCTGATTTCCACCACATTATTGGAGCAGAACAATATTGAAACCCTGCCGTGGCTTGCTTTGTCACCAGACTTGTCACCCATAGAACATTTGTGGGATACATTAGACCGCCGCGTCAGACGACGTCAGCCGGTAACGTTAAACCAACTGAGATGTTTTGCGTCAGGAGTGGACAAATATTGACCAGCAAGAGATTCAGACACTCTTCCGTTCGATGCGACGGCGGTGCATTGCAGTGAGAGACGCAAATGGTGCCCATACTCGATATTGACGTCTGTGTGAAAACTCCATTAGACCCCTGTCCGACGAATTACGTCATCACGCAGCAGACAGTTTCGGAGGCTCATTATGCTTTATGTGCTCCTCTTTCAAACATGTTGGACTATCATCTTATGAATTTTCAAAGAATTTTCTTAATAAATGTTGAAATTATAGACACATAAACACCAGGTATCGTTTCTTTTTTGACTCAGTATATATGCTATTTATGTCCTCAGCCCACTATGTCGTTTGGACATCTTTTAACATACTTAAGAAAGACCAAACTAATATGGGTTACCCTTAAAAACATAAATATATAACTAAACCCATATTTCGTTGCACTAAGCTGCAATAAGTGAAAGTTCATTTTCACTTGAAACATAGTAGGTTACTGAAGATGTGATTTTGTGTTCCCTCCCTCATATTCCCGCACCCATGTTTTATATTTCCCCGTGTACTGGGATCATTAATTGTTATAAAATAACAACTATACCCCTGGGTGACAACATTTATGATCAGTACGTTAAAAAACACTATCGTAGCAATTCCAACGGTCGGTCACCTTAGTAGAGCCAGTAAAATTGTAATAATGTTTAAAATATACTCATGTATTTACATTATAAGACAGTCACACAGGGAATAGCCAAACAAATAATAACCGTATTGAATCAAAAAACCCGTATGGCAGTAATCCGGTTCCGTTGTTCATGCTTGATTTTTCGGAGATAGACCGACAGCACGCAGGCATTTTTCGCGACGAGACTACAGAGTGTGTGTTTTTATTGTTGGTCGTTAAACCGAGGTCTTGTGTCGGTGCACATAAAAGAACTAGAGGAGACTCTGGAATGGGTCTTTGTCTGTATCATTGCACTATCCTCCAAAATCTAGAATGAGTAATCTCTTCAGGAGGCGTCGCTCATATGAGCAACCAGTTGCGACGATAAATAAACGTAAAACACACACATGTCCATTCTTTTCTTTATCGCTCGCTCACATGGTTTTTCGCCGGAGGCGAGGGTAAATAAGCTCAATCATCATCTTGTCATTATTAATAATGGCTACCAAATATTACTGTATACGTTGTAGTCTCATAGCTACCCATCGGATGCATGCTGTCTGTTGTGGTGCATGTGGACGCTAGCATAGCTACCCATCGGATGCATGCTGTCTTGTGGTGCATGTGGACGCTAGCATAGCTACCCATCGGATGCATGCGGTCTGTTGTGGTGCATGTGAACGCTAGCATAGCTACCCATCGGATGCATGTGGTCTGTTGTGATGCATGCTGTCTGTTGTGATGCATGTGAACGCTAGCATAGCTACCCATCGGATGCATGCTGTCTGTTGTGGTGCATGTGAACGCTAGCATAGCTACCCATCGGATGCATGCGGTCTGTTGTGGTGCATGTGGACGCTAGCATAGCTACCCATCGGATGCATGCGGTCTATTGTGGTGCATGTGGACGCTAGCATAGCTACCCATCGGATGCATGCTGTCTGTTGTGATGCATGTGGACGCTAGCATAGTTACCCATCGGATGCATGTGGTCTGTTGTGATGCATGCTGTCTGTTGTGGTGCATGTGAACGCTAGCATAGCTACCCATAGAATGCACGCGGTCTGTTGTGGTGCATCTGAACGCTAGCATAGCTACCAATCGGATGCATGCTGTCTGTTGTGATGCATGCTGTCTGTTGTGATGCATGTGAACGCTAGCATAGCTACCCATCGGATGCATGCGGTCTGTTGTGGTGCATGTGAACGCTAGCATAGCTACCCATCGGATGCATGCTGTCTGTTGTGGTGCATGTGAACGCTAGCATAGTTACACATCGGATGCATGCTGTCTGTTGTGATGCATGCTGTCTGTTGTGGTGCATGTGAACGCTAGCATAGCTACCCATCGGATGCATGCGGTCTGTTGTGGTGCATGTGAACGTTAGCATAGCTACCCATCGGATGCATGCTGTCTGTTGTGGTGCATGTGAACGCTAGCATAGTTACCCATCGGATGCATGCGGTCTGTTGTGGTGCATGTGAACGCTAGCATACCTACCAATCGGATGCATGCTGTCTGTTGTGATGCATGCTGTCTGTTGTGGTGCATGTGAACGCTAGCATAGCTACCCATCGGATGCATGCGGTCTGTTGTGGTGCATGTGAACGCTAGCATAGTTACACATCGGATGCATGCGGTCTGTTGTGGTGCATCTGAACGCTAGCATAGCTACCCATCGGATGCATGCTGTCTGTTGTGATGCATGCTGTCTGTTGTGATGCATGTGAACGCTAGCATAGCTACCCATCGGATGCATGCGGTCTGTTGTGGTGCATGTGAACGCTAGCATAGCTACCCATCGGATGCATGCTGTCTGTTGTGGTGCATGTGAACGCTAGCATAGTTACACATCGGATGCATGCGGTCTGTTGTGGTGCATCTGAACGCTAGCATAGCTACCCATCGGATGCATGCTGTCTGTTGTGATGCATGCTGTCTGTTGTGATGCATGTGAACGCTAGCATAGCTACCCATCGGATGCATGCGGTCTGTTGTGGTGCATGTGAACGCTAGCATAGCTACCCATCGGAAGCATGCTGTCTGTTGTGATGCATGTGGATGCTAGCATAGTTACACATCGGATGCATGCTGTCTGTTGTGATGCATGCTGTCTGTTGTGGTGCATGTGAACGCTAGCATAGCTACCCATCGGATGCATGCGGTCTGTTGTGTTGCATGTGAACGTTAGCATAGCTACCCATCGGATGCATGCTGTCTGTTGTGGTGCATGTGAACGCTAGCATAGTTACCCATCGGATGCATGCTGTCTGTTGTGATGCATGCGGTCTGTTGTGATGCATGTGAACGCTAGCATAGCTACCCATCGGATGCATGCTGTCTGTTGTGGTGCATGCTGTCTGTTGTGGTGCATGTGAACGCTAGCATAGCTACCCATCGGATGCATGCTGTCTGTTGAGGTGCATGTAGACGCTAGCATAGTTACTCATCGGATGCATGCTGTCTGTTGTGATGCGTGCGAACGCTAGCATAGCTACTCATCGGATGCATGCTGTCTGTTGTGATGCATCTGAACGTAGCATGTACCATGGATGCATGCTGTCTGTTGTGATGCATGCGGTCTGTTGTGATGCATGGCTGTCTGTTGTGGTGCATGTGAACGCTAGCATAGCTACCCATCGGATGCATGCTGTCTGTTGTGGTGCATGTGAACGCTAGCATAGTTACCCATCGGATGCATGCTGTCTGTTGTGGTGCATGTGAACGCTAGCATAGTTACCCATCGGATGCATGCTGTCTGTTGTGGTGCATGTGAACGCTAGCATAGTTACCCATCGGATGCATGCTGTCTGTTGTGGTGCATGTGAACGCTAGCATAGCTACCCATCGGATGCATGCTGTCTGTTGTGGTGCATGTGAACGCTAGCATAGTTACCCATCGGATGCATGCTGTCTGTTGTGGTGCATGTGAACGCTAGCATAGCTACCCATAGGATGCATGGTGTCTGTTGTGGTGCATGTGAACGCTAGCATAGATACCCATCGGATGCATGCTGTCTGTTGTGGTGCACGTGAACGCTAGCATAGTTACCCATCGGATGCATGCGGTCTGTTGTGGTGCATGCTGTCTGTTGTGGTGCATGTGAACGCTAGCATAGTTACCCATCGGATGCATGTGGTCTGTTGTGATGCATGCTGTCTGTTGTGGTGCATGTGAACGCTAGCATAGCTACCCATAGAATGCACGCGGTCTGTTGTGGTGCATCTGAACGCTAGCATAGCTACCCATCGGATGCATGCTGTCTGTTGTGGTGCATGTGAACGCTAGCATAGCTACCCATCGGATGCATGCGGTCTGTTGTGGTGCATGCTATCTGTTGTGGTGCATGTGAACGCTAGCATAGCTACCCATCGGATGCATGCGGTTTGTTGTGGTGCATGTGAACGCTAGCATAGCTACCCATCGGATGCATGCTGTCTGTTGTGGTGCATGTGAACACTAGCATAGTTACCCATCGGATGCATGCGGTTTGTTGTGGTGCATGTGAACGCTAGCATAGTTACACATCGGATGAATGCGGTCTGTTGTGATGCGTGTGGACGCTAGCATAGTTACACATCGGATGCATGCGGTCTGTTGTGATGAATGTGGCGCTAGCATAGTTACACATCAGATGCATGCGGTCTGTTGTGATGCATGTGGACGCTAGCATAGTTACACATCGGATGCATGCGGTCTGTTGTGATGCATGTGGACGCTAGCATAGTTACACATCGGATGCATGCGGTCTGTTGTGATGCATGTGAACACTTGCATAGTTACACATCGTATGCATGCGGTCTGTTGTGGTGCATGTGAACGCTAGCATAGCTACCCATCGGATACATGCTGTCTGTTGTGATGCATGCTGTCTGTTGTGATGCATGCTGTCTGTTGTGATGCATGCTGTCTGTTGTGATGCATGTTGTCTGTTGTGGTGCATGCTGTCTTTTGTGATGCATGCGGTCTGTTGTGATGCATGCTGTCTGTTGTGATGCATGCTGTCTGTTGTGATGCATGCTGTCTGTTATGATGCATGCTCTCTGTTGTGATGCATGCTGTCTGTTGTGATGCATGCGGTCTGTTGTGGTGCATGCTGTCTGTTGTGATGCATGCTGTCTGTTGTGATGCAGTGAACACTAGCATGTTACCATCGGATGCATGCTGTCTGTTGTGATGCATGCTGTCTGTTGTGATGCATGCTGTCTGTTGTGATGCATGCGGTCTGTTGTGATGCACGTGAACGCTAGCATAGTTACCCATCAGATGCATGCGGTCTGTTGTGGTGCATTTGAACGCTAGCATAGTTACCCATCGGATGCATGCTGTCTGTTGTGATGCACGTGAACGCTAGCATAGTTACCCATCGGATGCATGCGGTCTGTTGTGATGCATGTGAACGCTAGCATAGCTACCTATCGGATGCATGCGGTCTGTTGTGGTGCATGTGGACACTAGCATAGTTACACATCGGATGAATGCGGTCTGTTGTGATGCATGTGGACGCTAGCATAGTTACACATCGGATGCATGCGGTCTGTTGTGATGCATGTGGACGCTAGCATAGTTACACATCAGATGCATGCGGTCTGTTGTGATGCATGTGGACGCTAGCATAGTTACACATCGGATGCATGCGGTCTGTTGTGATGCATGTGGACGCTAGCATAGTTACACATCGGATGCATGCGGTCTGTTGTGATGTGAACGCTAGCATAGCTACCCATCGGATACATGCTGTCTGTTGTGATGCATGCTGTCTGCTGTGGTGCATGTGAACGCTAGCATAGCTACCCATCGGATGCATGCGGTCTGTTGTGGTGCATGTGAACGCTAGCATAGCTACCCATCGGATGCATGCGGTCTGTTGTGATGCATGCTGTCTGTTATGGTGCATGTGAACGCTAGCATAGCTACCCATCGGATGCATGCGGTCTGTTGTGGTGCATGTGAACGCTAGCATAGCTACCCATCGGATGCATGCGGTCTGTTGTGATCCATGCGGTCTGTTGTGGTGCATGCTGTATGTTGTGGTGCATGTGAGCGCTAGCATAGTTACCCATCGGATGCATGCGGTCTGTTGTGGTGCATGTGAACGCTAGCATAGCTACCCATTGGATGCATGCGGTCTGTTGTGGTGCATGTGAACACTAGCATAGCTACCCATCGAATGCATGCTGTCTGTTGTGATGCACGTGAACGCTAGCATAGTTACCCATCGGATGCATGCTGTCTGTTGTGATGCACGTGAACGCTAGCATAGCTACCTATCGGATGCATGCGGTCTGTTGTGGTGCATGTGAACACTAGCATAGCTACCCATCGAATGCATGCTGTCTGTTGTGATGCACGTGAACGCTAGCATAGATACCCATCGGATGCATGCTGTCTGTTGTGATGCACGTGAACGCTAGCATAGCTACCCATCGGATGCATGCGGTCTGTTGTGATGCATGCTGTCTGTTGTGATGCATGCTGTCTGTTGTGATGCATGCTGTCTGTTGTGATGCATGCTGTCTGTTGTGATGCATGATGTCTGTTGTGATGCATGCTGTATGTTGTGATGCATGCTGTCTGTTGTGATGCATGCTGTCTGTTGTGATGCCTGCTGTCTGTTGTGATGCATGATGTCTGTTGTGATGCATGCTGTCTGTTGTGATGCATGCTGTCTGTTGTGGTGCATGCGGTTTGTTGTGGTGCATGCTGTCTGTTGTGATGCATGCTGTCTGTTGTGATGTATGCGGTCTGTTGTGATGAATGCTGTCTGTTGTGATGCATGCTGTCTGTTGTGGTGCATGCTGTCTGTTGTGATGCATGCTGTCTGTTGTGGTGCATGCTGTCTGTTGTGATGCATGCTGTCTGTTGTGATGCATGCTGTATGTTGTGGTGCATGCTGTCTGTTGTGGTGCATGCTCTCTGTTGTGATGCATGCTGTCTGTTGTGATACATGCTGTCTGTTGTGATGCATGTTGTCTGTTGTGATGCATGCTGTCTGTTGTGGTGCATGCTGTCTGTTGTGATGCATGCTGTTTGTTGTGATGAACGTGAACGCTAGCATAGTTACCCATCGGATGCATGCTGTCTGTTGTGATGCATGCTGTCTGTTGTGATGCATGTTGTCTGTTGTGATGCATGCTGTCTGTTGTGATGCACTTGAACGCTAGCATAGTTACCCATCGGATGCATGCTGTCTGTTGTGATGCATGCTGTCTGTTGTGATGCATGCTGTCTGTTGTGATGCATGCTGTCTGTTGTGATGTATGCGGTCTGTTGTGATGCACGTGAACGCTAGCATAGTTACACATCAGATGCATGCGGTCTGTTGTGGTGCATTTGAACGCTAGCATAGTTACCCATCGGATGCATTCGGTCTGTTGTGATGCACGTGAACACTAGCATAGTTACCCATCGGATGCATGCGGTCTGTTGTGATGCATGTGAACGCAAGCATAGCTACCCATCGGATGCATGCGGTCTGTTGTGGTGCATGTGGACGCTAGCATAGTTACACATCGGATGAATGCGGTCTGTTGTGATGCGTGTGGACGCTAGCATAGTTACACATCGGATGCATGCGGTCTGTTGTGATGCATGTGGACGCTAGCATAGTTACACATCAGATGCATGCGGTCTGTTGTGATGCATGTAGACGCTAGCATAGTTACACATCGGATGCATGCGGTCTGTTGTGATGCATGTGGACGCTAGCATAGTTACACATCGGATGCATGCGGTCTGTTGTGATGCATGTGAACGCTAGCATAGATACACATCGGATGCATGCGGTCTGTTGTGGTGCATGTGAACGCTAGCATAGCTACCCATCGGATACATGCTGTCTGTTGTGATGCATGCTGTCTGTTGTGATGCATGCTGTCTGTTGTGATGCATGCTGTCTGTTGTGATGCATGCTGTCTGTTGTGGTGCATGCTGTCTGTTGTGATGCATGCCGTCTGTTGTGATGCATGCTGTCTGTTGTGATGCATGCTGTCTGTTGTGATGCATGCTGTCTGTTATGATGCATGCTCTCTGTTGTGATGCATGCTGTCTGTTGTGATGCATGCGGTCTGTTGTGGTGCATGCTGTCTGTTGTGATGCATGCTGTCTGTTATGATGCATGCTGTCTGTTGTGGTGCATGCTGTCTGTTGTGATGCATGCTGTCTGTTGTGATGTATGCGGTCTGTTGTGATGAATGCTGTCTGTTGTGATGCATGCTGTCTGTTGTGGTGCATGCTGTCTGTTGTGATGCATGCTGTCTGTTGTAGTGCATGCTGTCTGTTGTGATGCATGCTGTCTGTTGTGATGCATGCTGTATGTTGTGGTGCATGCTGTCTGTTGTGGTGCATGCTCTCTGTTGTGATGCATGCTGTCTGTTGTGATACATGCTGTCTGTTGTGATGCATGTAGTCTGTTGTGATGCATGCTGTCTGTTGTGATGCATGCTGTCTGTTGTGGTGCATGCTGTCTGTTGTGGTACATGCTGTCTGTTGTGGTGCATGCTGTCTGTTGTGATGCATGCTGTTTGTTGTGATGAACGTGAACGCTAGCATAGTTACCCATCGGATGCATGCTGTCTGTTGTGATGCATGCTGTCTGTTGTGATGCATGTTGTCTGTTGTGATGCATGCTGTCTGTTGTGATGCACGTGAACGCTAGCATAGTTACCCATCGGATGCATGCTGTCTGTTGTGATGCATGCTGTCTGTTGTGATGCATGCTGTCTGTTGTGATGCATGCTGTCTGTTGTGATGTATGCGGTCTGTTGTGATGCACGTGAACGCTAGCATAGTTACACATCAGATGCATGCGGTCTGTTGTGGTGCATTTGAACGCTAGCATAGTTACCCATCGGATGCATTCGGTCTGTTGTGATGCACGTGAACACTAGCATAGTTACCCATCGGATGCATGCGGTCTGTTGTGATGCATGTGAACGCAAGCATAGCTACCCATCGGATGCATGCGGTCTGTTGTGGTGCATGTGGACGCTAGGATAGTTACACATCGGATGCATGCGGTCTGTTGTGTGCATGTGAACGCAGCATAGTACCCATCGGATGCATGCGGTCTGTTGTGATGCGTGTGGACGCTAGCATAGTTACACATCGGATGCATGCGGTCTGTTGTGATGCATGTGGACGCTAGCATAGTTACACATCAGATGCATGCGGTCTGTTGTGATGCATGTAGACGCTAGCATAGTTACACATCGGATGCATGCGGTCTGTTGTGATGCATGTGGACGCTAGCATAGTTACACATCGGATGCATGCGGTCTGTTGTGATGCATGTGAACGCTAGCATAGATACACATCGGATGCATGTGGTCTGTTGTGGTGCATGTGAACGCTAGCATAGCTACCCATCGGATACATGCTGTCTGTTGTGATGCATGCTGTCTGTTGTGATGCATGCCGTCTGTTGTGATGCATGCTGTCTGTTGTGATGCATGCTGTCTGTTGTGATGCATGCTGTCTGTTATGATGCATGCTCTCTGTTGTGATGCATGCTGTCTGTTGTGATGCATGCGGTCTGTTGTGGTGCATGCTGTCTGTTGTGATGCATGCTGTCTGTTATGATGCATGCTGTCTGTTGTGATGCATGTTGTCTGTTGTGATGCATGCTGTATGTTGTGGTGCATGCTGTCTGTTGTGGTGCATGCTCTATGTTGTGATGCATGCTGTCTGTTGTGATGCATGCTGTCTGCTGTGATGCATGCTGTCTGTTGTGGTGCATGCTGTCTGTTGTGTTGCATGCTGTCTGTTGTGATGCATGCGGTCTGTTGTGATGCATGCTGTCTGTTGTGATGCATGCTGTCTGTTGTGGTGCACGTGAACGCTAGCATAGTTACCCATCGGATGCATGCTGTCTGTTGTGATGCATGCTCTCTGTTGTGATGCATGCTGTCTGTTGTGATGCATGCTGTCTGTTGTGATGCACGTGAACACTAGCATATTTACCCATCGGATGCATGCTATCTGTTGTGATGCATGCTGTCTGTTGTGATGCATGCTGTCTGTTGTGATGCATGCGGTCTGTTGTGATGCACGTGAACGCTAGCATAGTTACACATCAGATGCATGCGGTCTGTTGTGGTGCATTTGAACGCTAGCATAGTTACCCATCGGATGCATGCGGTCTGTTGTGATGCACGTGAACGCTAGCATAGTTACCCATCGGATGCATGCGGTCTGTTGTGATGCGTGTGGACGCTAGCATAGTTACACATCGGATGCATTCGGTCTGTTGTGATGCATGTGAACGCTAGCATAGATACACATCGGATGCATGCGGTCTGTTGTGGTGCATGTGAACGCTAGCATAGCTACACATCGGATACATGCTGTCTGTTGTGATGCATGCTGTCTGTTGTGATGCATGCTGTCTGTTGTGATGCATGCTGTATGTTGTGATGCATGCTGTCTGTTGTGGTGCATGCTGTCTGTTGTGATGCATGCGGTCTGTTGTGATGCATGCTGTCTCTTGTGATGCATGCTGTCTGTTGTGATGCATGCTGTCTGTTATGATGCATGCTCTCTGTTGTGATGCATGCTGTCTGTTGTGATGCATGCGGTCTGTTGTGGTGCATGCTGTCTGTTGTGATGCATGCTGTCTGTTGTGATGCATGCTGTCTGTTGTGATGCATTTTGTCTGTTGTGATGCATGCTGTATGTTGTGGTGCATGCTGTCTGTTGTGGTGCATGCTCTCTGTTGTGATGCATGCTGTCTGTTGTGATACGTGCTGTCTGTTGTGATGCATGCTGTCTGTTGTGATGCATGCTGTATGTAGTGATGCATGCTGTCTGTTGTGGTGCATGCTGTCTGTTGTGGTGCATGCTGTCTTTTGTGATGCATGCGGTCTGTTGTGATGCATGCTGTCTGTTGTGATGCATGCTGTCTGTTGTGGTGCACGTGAACGCTAGCATAGTTACCCATCGGATGCATGCTGTCTGTTGTGATGCATGCTCTCTGTTGTGATGCATGCTGTCTGTTGTGATGCATGCTGTCTGTTGTGATGCACGTGAACACTAGCATAGTTACCCATCGGATGCATGCTATCTGTTGTGATGCATGCTGTCTGTTGTGATGCATGCTGTCTGTTGTGATACATGCGGTCTGTTGTGATGCACGTGAACGCTAGCATAGTTACACATCAGATGCATGCGGTCTGTTGTGGTACATTTGAACGCTAGCATAGTTACCCATCGGATGCATGCGGTCTGTTGTGATGCACGTGAACGCTAGCATAGTTACCCATCGGATGCATGCGGTCTGTTGTGATGCATGTGAACGCTAGCATAGCTACCTATCGGATGCACGCGGTCTGTTGTGGTGCATGTGGACACTAGCATAGTTACACATCGGATGAATGCGGTCTGTTGTGATGCATGTGGACGCTAGCATAGTTACACATCGGATGCATGCGGTCTGTTGTGATGCATGTGGACGCTAGCATGGTTACACATCAGATGCATGCGGTCTGTTGTGATGCATGTGGACGCTAGCATAGTTACACATCGGATGCATGCGGTCTGTTGTGATGCATGTGGACGCTAGCATAGTTACACATCGGATGCATGCGGTCTGTTGTAGTGCATGTGAACGCTAGCATAGCTACCCATCGGATACATGCTGTCTGTTGTGATGCATGCTGTCTGCTGTGGTGCATGTGAACGCTAGCATAGCTACCCATCGGATGCATGCGGTCTGTTGTGGTGCATGTGAACACTAGCATAGCTACCCATCGGATGCATGCGGTCTGTTGTGATGCATGCTGTCTGTTATGGTGCATGTGAACGCTAGCATAGTTACCCATCGGATGCATGCGGTCTGTTGTGGTGCATGTGAACGCTAGCATAGCTACCCATCGGATGCATGCGGTCTGTTGTGATGCATGTGGTCTGTTGTGATCCATGCGGTCTGTTGTGGTGCATGCTGTATGTTGTGGTGCATGTGAGCGCTAGCATAGTTACCCATCGGATGCATGCGGTCTGTTGTGGTGCATGTGAACGCTAGCATAGCTACCCATTGGATGCATGCGGTCTGTTGTGGTGCATGTGAACACTAGCATAGCTACCCATCGAATGCATGCTGTCTGTTGTGATGCACGTGAACGCTAGCATAGTTACCCATCGGATGCATGCTGTCTGTTGTGATGCACGTGAACGCTAGCATAGCTACCTATCGGATGCATGCGGTCTGTTGTGGTGCATGTGAACACTAGCATAGCTACCCATCGAATGCATGCTGTCTGTTGTGATGCACGTGAACGCTAGCATAGATACCCATCGGATGCATGCTGTCTGTTGTGATGCACGTGAACGCTAGCATAGCTACCCATCGGATGCATGCGGTCTGTTGTGATGCATGCTGTCTGTTGTGATGCATGCTGTCTGTTGTGATGCATGCTGTCTGTTGTGATGCATGCTGTCTGTTGTGATGCATGCTGTCTGTTGTGATGCATGATGTCTGTTGTGATGCATGCTGTATGTTGTGATGCATGCTGTCTGTTGTGATGCATGCTGTCTGTTGTGATGCCTGCTGTCTGTTGTGATGCATGATGTCTGTTGTGATGCATGCTGTCTGTTGTGATGCATGCTGTCTGTTGTGGTGCATGCGGTCTGTTGTGGTGCATGCTGTCTGTTGTGATGCATGCTGTCTGTTGTGATGTATGCGGTCTGTTGTGATGAATGCTGTCTGTTGTGATGCATGCTGTCTGTTGTGATGCATGCTGTCTGTTGTGATGCATGCTGTCTGTTGTGGTGCATGCTGTCTGTTGTGATGCATGCTGTCTGTTGTGATGCATGCTGTCTGTTGTGATGCATGCTGTCTGTTGTGATGAATGCTGTCTGTTGTGATGCATGCTGTCTGTTGTGATGCATGCTGTCTGCTGTGATGCATGCGGTCTGTTGTGGTGCATGCTGTCTGTTGTGATGCATGCTGTCTGTTGTGATGCATGCGGTCTGTTGTGATGCATGTTGTCTGTTGTGATGCATGCTGTATGTTGTGGTGCATGTTGTCTGTTGTGGTGCATGCTCTATGTTGTGATGTATGCTGTCTGTTGTGATACATGCTGTCTGTTGTGATGCATGCTATCTGTTGTGATGCATGCTGTCTGTTGTGATGCATGCTGTCTGTTGTGATGCACGTGAACTCTAGCATAGTTACCCATCGGATGCATGCTGTCTGTTGTGATGCATGCTGTCTGTTGTGATGCATGCTTTCTGTTGTGATGCATGCGGTCTGTTGTGATGCATGATGTCTGTTGTGATGCATGTTGTCTGTTGTGATGCATGCTGTATGTTGTGATGCATGCGGTCTGTTGTGATGCATGTTGTCTGTTGTGATGCATGCTGTATGTTGTGGTGCATGCTCTCTGTTGTGGTCCATGCTCTCTGTTGTGATGCATGCGGTCTGTTGTGGTGCATGCTGTCTGTTGTGGTGCATGTTCTATGTTGTGGTGCATGCTGTCTGTTGTGATGCATGCTGTCTGTTGTGGTGCATGCTGTCTGTTGTGGTGCATGCTCTCTGTTGTGGTGCATGCTGTCTGTTGTGATGCATGCTCTATGTTGTGGTGCATGCTGTCTGCTGTGATGCATGCTGTCTGTTGTGGTGCATGCTGTCTGTTGTGGCGCATGCTGTATGTTGTGGTGCATGCTGTCTGTTGTGATGCATGCTGTCTGTTGTGGTGCATGCTCTCTGTTGTGATGCATGCTCTCTGTTGTGGTGCATGCTGTCTGTTGTGGTGCATGCTCTCTGTTGTGGTGCATGCTGTCTGTTGTGATACATGCTGTCTGTTGTGGTGCATGCTGTCTGTTGTGATGCATGCTGTCTGTTGTGATGCATGCTGTCTGTTGTGATACATGCTGTCTGTTGTGATGCATGCTTTCTGTTGTGATGCATGCTGTCTGTTGTGGTGCATGCTGTCTGTTGTGATACATGCTGTCTGTTGTGATGCATGCTGTCTGTTGTGATACATGCTGTCTGTTGTGATGCATGCTGTCTGTTGTGATGCATGCTGTCTGTTGTGGTGCATGCTGTCTGTTGTGATACATGCTGTCTGTTGTGATGCATGCTGTCTGTTGTGATACATGCTGTATGTTGTGATGCATGCTGTCTGTTGTGATGCATGCTGTCTGTTGTGATGCATGCTGTCTGTTGTGGTGCATGCTGTATGTTGTGGTCCATGCGGTCTGTTGTGGTGCATGCTGTCTGTTGTGATGCATGATGTCTGTTGTGATGCATGCTGCTTTTGTGATGCATGCGGTCTGTTGTGGTGCATGCTGTCTGTTGTGGTGCATGCTGTCTGTTGTGATGCACGTGAACGCTAGCATAGCTACCCATCGGATGCATGCTGTCTGTTGTGATGCATGCTGTCTGTTGTGATGCATGCTGTCTGTTGTGATGCATGCTGTCTGTTGTGATGCATGTTGTCTGTTATGATGCATGCTGTGTGTTGTGATGCATGCTGTCTGTTGTGATGCATGCGGTCTGTTGTGGTGCATGCTGTCTGTTGTGATGCATGCTGTCTGTTGTGATGCATGCGGTCTGTTGTGATGCATGCTGTCTGTTGTGGTGCATGCTGTCTGTTGTGGTGCATGCTGTCTGTTGTGATACATGCTGTCTGTTGTGATGCATGCTGTCTGTTGTGGTGCATGTGAACGCTAGCATAGTTACCCATCGGATGCATGCGGTCTGTTGTGATGCATGTGAACGCTAGCATAGCTACCCATCGGATGCACGCGGTCTGTTGTGATGCATGCTGTCTGTTGTGATGCATGATGTCTGTTGTGATGCATGCTGCTTTTGTGATGCATGCGGTCTGTTGTGGTGCATGCTGTCTGTTGTGGTGCATGCTGTCTGTTGTGATGCACGTGAACGCTAGCATAGCTACCCATCGGATGCATGCTGTCTGTTGTGATGCATGCTGTCTGTTGTGATGCATGCTGTCTGTTGTGATGCATGCTGTCTGTTGTGATGCATGTTGTCTGTTATGATGCATGCTGTGTGTTGTGATGCATGCTGTCTGTTGTGATGCATGCGGTCTGTTGTGGTGCATGCTGTCTGTTGTGATGCATGCTGTCTGTTGTGATGCATGCGGTCTGTTGTGATGCATGCTGTCTGTTGTGGTGCATGCTGTCTGTTGTGGTGCATGCTGTCTGTTGTGATGCATGCTCTCTGTTGTGATGCATGCTGTCTGTTGTGGTGCATGTGAACGCTAGCATAGTTACCCATCGGATGCATGCGGTCTGTTGTGATGCATGTGAACGCTAGCATAGCTACCCATCGGATGCACGCGGTCTGTTGTGATGCATGCTGTCTGTTGTGGTGCATGCTGTCTGTTGTGGTGCATGCTGTCTGTTGTGATGCATGCGGTCTGTTGTGATGCATGCTGTCTGTTGTGATGCACGTGACGTGAACGCTAGCATAGTTATCCGTCGGATGCATGCTGTTTGTTGTGATTCATGCTGTCTGTTGTGATGCATGCTGTCTGTTGTGATGCATACTGTCTGTTGTGATGCATGCCGTCTGTTGTGGTGCATGCTGTCTGTTGTGATGCATGCGGTCTGTTGTGATGCATGCTGTCTGTTGTGATGCATGCTGTCTGTTGTGATGCATGCTGTCTGTTATGATGCATGCTGTCTGTTGTGATGCATGCTGTCTGTTGTGATGCATGCGGTCTGTTGTGGTGCATGCTGTCTGTTGTGATGCATGCTGTCTGTTGTGATGCATGCGGTCTGTTGTGATGCATGTTGTCTGTTGTGATGCATGCTGTATGTTGTGGTGCATGCTGTCTGTTGTGGTGCATGCTCTCTGTTGTGATGCATGCTGTCTGTTGTGATACATGCTGTCTGTTGTGATGCATGCTGTCTGTTGTGATGCATGCTGTCTGTTGTGATGCATGCTGTCTGTTGTGGTGTATGCTGTCTGTTGTGGTGCATGCTGTCTGTTGTGGTGCATGCTGTCTGTTGTGATACATGCGGTCTGTTGTGATGCATGCTGTCTGTTGTGATGCATGCTGTCTGTTGTGATGCACGTGAACGCTAGCCTAGTTACCCATCGGATGCATGCTGTCTGTTGTGATGCATGCTGTCTGTTGTGATGCATGCTGTCTGTTGTGATGCATGCTGTATGTTGTGATGCATGCTGTCTGTTGTGATGCACGTGAACGCTAGCATAGTTACCCATCGTATGCATGCTGTCTGTTGTGATGCATGCTGTCTGTTGTGATGCATGCTGTCAGTTGTGATGCATGCGGTCTGTTGTGATGCACGTGAACGCTAGCATAGTTACACATCAGCTGCATGCGGTCTGTTGTGGTGCATTTGAACGCTAGCATAGTTACCCATCGGATGCATGCGGTCTGTTGTGATGCACGTGAACGCTAGCATAGTTACCCATCGGATGCATGCGGTCTGTTGTGATGCATGTGAACGCTAGCATAGCTACCCATCGGATGCACGCGGTCTCTTGTGGTGCATGTGGACGCTAGCATAGTTACACATCGGATGCATGAGGTATGTTGTGGTGCACGTGAACGCTAGCATATTTACACATCAGATGCATGCGGTCTGTTGTGATGCATGTGAACGCTAGCATAGTTACCCATCGGATGCATGCGGTCTGTTGTGATGCATGCGGTCTGTTGTGATGCATGTGGACGCTAGCATAGTTACCCATCGGATGCATGCGGTCTGTTGTGATGCACGTGAACGCTAGCATAGTTACACATCGGATACATGCGG
Source organism: Archivesica marissinica (assembly GCA_014843695.1). Lineage (NCBI taxonomy): Eukaryota > Metazoa > Mollusca > Bivalvia > Venerida > Vesicomyidae > Archivesica > Archivesica marissinica. The sequence continues at coordinate 115,539 of JABXNX010000053.1, read as the reverse complement.
TCTGTTGTGATGCATGTGGACGCTAGCATAGTTACACATCGGATGCATGCGGTCTGTTGTGATGCATGTAAACGCTAGCATAGTTACACATCGGATGCATGCGGTCTGTTGTGGTGCATGTGAACGCTAGCATAGTTACACATCAGATGCATGCGGTCTGTTGTGATGCATGTAAACGCTAGCATAGTTACACATCAGATGCATGCGGTCTGTTGTGATGCATGTAAACGCTAGCATAGTTACGCATCGGATGCATGCGGTCTGTTGTGATGCATGTAAACGCTAGCATAGTTACACATCGGATGCATGCGGTCTGTTGTGGTGCATGTGAACGCTAGCATAGTTACATATCGGATGCATGCGGTCTGTTGTGGTGCATGTGAACGTTAGCATAGCTACCCATCGGATGAATGCGGTCTGTTGTGGTGCATGTGAACGCTAGCATAGTTACACATCGGATGCATGCGGTCTGTTGTGATGCATGTGAACGCTAGCATAGTTTCACATCGGATGCATGCGGTCTGGTGTGGTGCATGTGAACGCTAGCATAGCTACACATCGGATGCATGCGGTCTGTTGTGGTGCATGTGAACGCTAGCATAGCTACACATCGGATGCATGCGGTCTGTTGTGATGCATGCGGTCTGTTGTGATGCATGTGGACGCTAGCATAGTTACCTCTCAGGATGCATGCGGTCTGTTGTGATGCATGCGGTCTGTTGTGATGCATGTGAACGCTAGCATAGATACACATCGGATGCATGCGGTCTGTTGTGATGCATGTGAACGCTAGCATAGTTACACATCGGATGAATGCGGTCTGTTTTGATGCATGTGGACGCTAGCATAGTTACACATCGGATGCATGTGGTCTGTTGTGATGAATGTGGACGCTAGCATAGTTACACATCGGATGCATGCCGTCTGTTGTGATGCACATACATACTGGACGTGCATCGTCAGAAACAAAAAGTGCACATGCTACGCCAGTGTGAAGCAATTCGGGAACATGTTTACACCCAGCAGATCCCGGAGCATCAAAGAAAGTAAAGATCGCTGTGAAAGTATGTATATATCAATTCTAGATACTATAAAGATTTTTGTGTGTGCAGATTTTGTCATGATTTACTATATACAATATTTTACATATATACACTGCAATGTTAGGCAATCGGCAGGTGCGTAGCCAGGAGGCAGATTATGTGTAGGCCCGGGTAAATAATGTTGAGTGAGCGTAGCGAACAAGGTTGCTAGGGGGGTTCTGGGCATGCCCCGGATTTTTTTGGTTTTTAGGATGCAATTTCTCGCATTCTGCTGCATTTAAAAGACAAATTCGGACATGTTTTTATAACAAAATTTATAGTATCTATTATACATTATTATAGGTCTAGGACAGGAATATCTAGGTAGCCTAGGTCTATTATAGTAAAAAGGTCCGGGCCTTTTGGCCTAATGGCAGCTACGCGCCTGCCCGAGTAGAACCACATATAACAAGTATAATTTGTTTGTACCACCAATCCTTCCTTTAACACATGTAACCACTACTTTCAGGTGAACGAGATTGCTAGAGAACGAGTATTTCAGCCGGCTGCCCACATAGTAGAGGGTGATGAAAGATATGATTGTACCAGACGATGTCAACCTCCCTAAACCGGACAACTTAACTCGGGGCGGCAAACCACAAACGCAGACAGCGGCCAGACAATCTGACAGACCTAGAGTTTGAGATACATGTACGTAAATATAAAGCTACATAACAATGTAAAGTTGTATCCGTGATCGGTATCTTCGCTTAAATTGGTTATGTACAATAGACTATTGTATAACAAGTAGGTCATATTTCAAATGCCTTTGTTTAAAGATACATTCCGGTTCAAAATCATTGTCACAATTTTTAAGAAGTTTGCTATCGTGTAAGCGTACTCATTATAAAACCATTATTACCCAGGTGTCTCCGTAAGCAAATTAAATTAAAGACATTTTAAATGTATTCGAAAATAATAAAATCCTTTTGACTATCCTACTCCTTTTTAGAAATGTTGTCGAAAATCGTTCGGCTTTTCCCTCTGTCATTTGCATTATAGTCACGTGATCGTAATTTAAATATGTTCTAAAAATAGCGCACCGAATGCAAATTAGTTTCACTTCATCTTTGTACAACGAAATACTCCTCAACGCCACTAACGACATATATTGAGCGGGGTTAAAAGACCGTGCACGACCGAGTGTGGCGAGTATTCAACGCAAGCGATAAAAATAAAATGTAGCCAATTTGTATTTACACTATTCATTGCATAGTGTTCGTCACCAGGCCCGGAATTCAGGGAGCGACTGGACAACTGACAAGGATGTGTCATGGCTCGGGGCAATCACAGCAGTGGTGGGCAACGTGTTCCACAATGGACCTCTTTGCGAAACACGAGTGCGGGTACACATTCAACCGACAGTGCGGGTGCACAGGGATTCGGCACGTTTGTGGGTACTAGTATATCTATTTAAGTACAGGGATTCTACTCTGTGGGATGTCAGATTTCGCATCGATCAGTAAAATGGCCCTATCTGAAACAATTTTGTACAAATCTGTCTAAATATAACGCCTATCCCGAGTCTTTATATTGTTCTTCAAATAAAACACAACTTTAAGCTGCATGCATGTATACTTTGCAAACAATTGCCACAGACATTGGCCATAGCAGGTCACATTTCCATACTAGGACACGGGTTCTGTCAGCATCAACAACAAATCTTCGACGGGAGAGTTTTAACTGTGAATAACATTATCAATAAAATGTGTTTCCACTAACGTGTAGGTTTATTCGGCAAAAATGTACGTCAAAAAGAGATTTCGTAGACTGATTTTCAATTTGTTTTGAAAATTTCTAAAGCGGCGCAATTCGCGTTGAAATGAGCGTTGAAACGAGCGTTCTGATTGGATTATGATTATTCTTTATATAAAAACCCATCGTGTTACATTCTAATAATCGAAAGGTCCCGGGTTCGATACTCGGTCAGGCCACGTATGTAGTGTAATTGAGCAAGGCACCTCACACACATTGCTTAGTACTGGTTAACCACTTAGGTCGGCTAAGTCTGCCCAGGAAAACATGTCTAGGTCCCCGCAAGGGGTTTGACATTAATGGAACATACATACATAACATGTGCGTCGATCAGTTCTAGCATGTTTTATTCATATTGCAACTGCTCTATACAAACGGGGAATCCCCCAATCATACCATACTAAAATGACTCATATCATAGACTTTCGTATGCAATTTTAAACCGAGGTCACGTTTCGATTCTTTACACCGTGCACGTCAAAGAATCTCGGCAGATATCTCTGTCTGTATCATTGCACTAGCCTACACAATTTAAAATTACTAATCTCTCCAGGAGGCCGCGCTCATATGGGCTACCGGTAGCGACGATGAACGTAAAAAACACACAGAAAATGGGACACTCGCATACAGTGCAATTTCGACACAGGAAGATATCTTTAAAACTGCAAAATGAGTCCCATTCATATAGAACAATGAACTTATAAGTTGAAATACGTGATACGGAAAATAATTAAAGTCGAAACTAGACACTTGATGGTATAAAACGACGGTTGACGAACGCAGCCACGACATTGCAACGCTGGAACAGTCCCATTGACAGTGGCTTATTTTGTATCCGAATACAGTGTTTCAAGGCGCGTCGTGTAGCATGGAGCTGACCACTGTATTACTGTTCGGGTGTGTAGCGTTGATTGCCGGTCGTACAATCCTAGTTGAGAAAATGGCACTGTCGTTGGTCGACAATTCGGAAGGTACTGTGTTCTTTATGTTAAAGCATTGTCACTGTCTGATTAGCGCAGTGGTTAGCGCACTCGCTTCTCACAAATGCAACCCGGCTTCGATCCTCGGGCCAGGACGTATGTGAGATGGTACGGTGGTCGCAATATCGGACAGCTTCCGATTAAATCCATTTTCGTTTGCATAGCTATACAATAGATATGTACTGTACATAATGAACGAATACATATGTTTAAACCAATATCGGACAGGTGGGTTTTCTCCGGGTACTCCGGTTTCCTCCCACGCGAATGACGACATATAAGCGTTCATCCGCGCCAACGAGAGTGGTTAATATACGTTTTTAAAATGTGTACCTTCTCAAATCCTATACATAAATGAACGAAAGTATCAATTTTATATAGATATAAATAATTCATGAGCTTCAAATAGATCGACTATGTAACATATTGACACTGTATTCGGCGCTACACGCTTCACACAGGCCAATTGTTGCGTTATGCGTAGTACCGTGGTTTATTAGAATGCGCCGTGCGGCCCGGTACTTCCGGCTTCAGCATTCGAGGTTTCTGTTGGGTTACCTCACCCTTAGGCTAGGACTTTTAAGGCGGTCCATTCGCCTGATATATCCATATATTCGACTAGCTCCATCAATTGCCTGCAGCTGCAAAATAGGGGACCAGACTGCAGAACACATCCTCCAGGAGTGTCCCAATCTTCATAGGCTGAGGAAAACAACCTGGGCAACAGATACTTCTCTCCAGACGAAGTTACATGGCTGCCGGGAGGATCTGAGGAGGACGGCCCATTTCGTGTTTGCTGCCGGCTTGTCCATGTGATTCGCGAACGACAAGAAGAAGAAGACACAGGCCAACATTTTACATATTCGATCTTTTTATTATATGCTTATATCCTACGCGTGATCTGAATCTATGTTGTTTGCACATTCCGTATAATTTATTCGGCAGATTAAAGGTTACTGTGTTATACAGCACGTTATCCTAACTTTTGTAAATACTTTTTAAGATGACGATGGTATAACGTCCGATATTGTGGAGGCATTTCTAGGCCAAAACGACATGACATCACGTGATCACTATATGGACTTGCTACAGGGGTGTAGTAAGGGGAAGTGTCAATTCTGCAAGAAAAACAAATTCATTAACGGTAAGTGCCTTTGTTGTGTGTTGTGCTTGTCCTGTAGAGTGGATGGGGCGTGGCTGCTATGTGTATTAGTTTGCCGGTGATGTGCATTTCAAACTTGGAAGGATGATTTTAATCGCAATAAGTGCGTACATGCTGTGCAGAACTCTCGAGTGGGCAGATCTTTATCATGAACTCGACATAATTGAGCTTGGTCTTATTATTATTTATATGACTTTATGTTAAACCCCAGTATGCTTACCTTGCAGTGTGTTGCGCAGAAACATATTCTTATCACAGGCACCAGACACAAATTTTTACTTACTATATGACCATAGGCCAAAAAAACATTTACATTGTTCAGTAATACGCATTGTTGGTTCGAATCCCACTGGGAGGTGGTGTCGAATTCTTTAAAAGGCGGAAGCTATCCAGATGGCTCGCGGTAGATTGGTGATTTTACCCGGGAACCCGTCCGTGCCTGAACTACTGCTCAGAGAGGCACACAGGCCTTCTTCCACCACCAATAATAGCTGGAGAATCGCCTATGACCTGAGTTGTCTGCGCGACCTTAAAACACCAAAACAAACAAGCAAACATAATAATGTACATGTTTCATATTTTAAGTGCACTTTTGAAGAGTTATCGCCAAATCAGCTGTTTTGTAAATTACCTCCCTTTACTGGTATTTAGCATGTCTCGTCTTTGTACCTCGCATTGTACTATGTGCTTTGCAAATTATGACGAATACATATGATGAAACCGAACTGGCTGTCCGATTAGCGCTGTAGTTACCAAGATCACTTATCACCAATGCAACAAGGGTTAGATCCTTGGACCCTGAATTATGTGAGATGGTACAGTCGGTGGTCACCAAATCGGACAGGTATGTTCACTCCGGTTTCCTCCCACACGAATGACCACATACCCATGCACTTTCATCCGCGCCAACGAGAGTGATTAATATACGTTATTAAACCTTGTTTCACAATCGTTATGAACTATATAGAGTTTATACTTTAACCCGAACTGTTTTAATATTACCGTCTCCGTGGCCTAGTAGTTAAGGCGTCTGCCTACGGAGCGGGAGGTCGAAGGTTCGAATTTCGTCAGGGGTTCGTTCTGATATGGCCGGTTGGTGAGCCGCCAACTAGTTAAATAAGATGGTTACCGATTGCCCACCAGCCTGGCGCCTGGCATACACGTACATGTATAGGATTCGGGAAGTACTGATGTTCATAAAAAAGAGGTGCCTCATAATAAGTCAGTAATGGCCCTTTAAAAATAGGGGTGAAACACTATAATAAACAAACACTTTACACTTTACTATTATGTACAGCGTGCTTCATAGCGACGTTGGGCAAGAACTCAATAGGTCTTCTAAACACTCTTATTCAACAGGGACGTACATAACCGATACATGTACCCTTAACCTGTCAAGACAACAAACCAAACACATTATCTGTTTGCCGATAGCGAAACTCCCTGGCTAGAGTTTATACTTTTAACACAAATTGTTTTAAATTTTAATATTACAGCGTGCTTCATAGCGACGTTGGGCAAGGCCTCAATAGATCTGGATGTAACGCTCAATGGGAAGGAGTTTCTGAAAACCTCCATTAACGGTAAGTGTGAATACAAACAAACTTAGTCGAAAACAAGATTCCAGGCAATGTGTTTCACATGTCTTCGATTTGAAGAGTGTGTGTTTTACGTTTATTTATCGTCGCTACCGGTTGCCCATATGAGCGACGCCTCCTAAAGAGATGAGTCATTTTAGATGTTTGGAAGATAGTGCAATGATACAGACAGATACCCATTCCAGAGTCTCCTCTGGTTCTTTGACATGCATGGTGTACAGCACCGACACGAGACCTTGGTTTAAAGTCCCATCTGAAAGACTGTTAATTTGATTAGGGTCAGACGGGAAGTCAAACGACGAAAATTACATAAATTTACAATTCCATGATATAGTTCCAGAGTTTTCACAAGAAATGCACAAGAAAAGCACATTAATGAATTGTCGTCTGCTACACTTATTGGAATTATTTATAGCCTTTATTTGACCCAGTAAGAGTTAATTAACAAAGATTGATATGAAATGAAAAAGCATCACAAATTATGTATGTATACGTATGTATATACTCTGAACCCGCCCGCCCACATGGTTCGCCGGAGGCGAGGGTAGATAAGCTCAATCATCATCACTACTCTGAACCTCGTGTATGGGGCGCCGTTTTGCTATTTATTCAGTATTTATGTCGTGGACGTCGTGATAGCGCAGTGTATGCGCGTTCGCTTCAGGTGCGAAAGGTCCGGAGTTCGAGCCCCACTGGAGTCGTTACGATTGTGCCCTTAGGCAAGGCATTTAATTTCCACGTTGCCTCTTCTCTCTCCCTCGTGGCGATGGATTCCATCAGGAATGAGGTCTCGAGAGTGATTAATATAAGTTATAAGAACTTGTTTCGCAATCGAGCTAAAATAAATTTGTATAAGTATTTATGGATATCCATAATTAGATTTATGGATAGTATAATAATTGTAATATTGCGTGTTGTTTATAATAGTTGTAATATTGCTATATTACATGTACATGTATATATATATCGTTGAACATTCAATCTTTAGTGCCAAACCCAAAGCCCATCTGTAAGAAGACAATACCGGGGATTCCTATTGTAACTGATGTGTGTTTAGAATTCAAGAATATGAACATAAAAGAAGGGTCTGGCTGCATCTCCGTGTCCTTCAAGGTATTATTCCAGTAATAAATTGCCGTCATATATCATACTGCGTCATATATCATACTGCGTCATATATCATACTGCCATTACAATCATGCTCATTTGGTTGTGTTTGGTTGGTTTTAACGTCGCACCAACAGCTTAGATCAACTGGCGACTGACCAGCTAGTATTGGTGGAGGAAGACCCCGTGTGCCCCTCCGAGCAGTATTTCAGGCACATTTGTTCACCAGATAAAACCGCTGACCTTGCGAAAACAAGCTGGGTAGCTTCTCCACACCATCACATGAAAGAATTCGACAATCCTAATGGGATTCGAACCTTCAACAGCGAGAGGCAAGTGATTTGACGTCAACGACCGTAACGACTCGGCCGTGGTGTTCTTAACCCTTTCAACACCACATACCTCTATATAGGCTTACAAAAAGTGTAGATCCAGATGAGCCGGCTCGTGACGAGCCGTCTCATCAGGATCTGCATTTTTTGCCAGTGATATGACTATTTTTAGACATAATTACCCATTTTGATAAATGAACTTGTCCAAATGTGATTTTCTGATTCATTTATTGGTTTATGAATATCATGGACCAGTCCATGTGAGTTACTTGGTGTTGAATGGGTTAAACAAGCTTCCGAAAACTTAATGTCCTGCACTTGTAATTTCCGGCGGCGGTCAGTGGTCTATCGGGCGTCCACCCAATGGCTGAACCAATACTAAAGCTTGAGTCTGAGTTTGGATACATTTTATAACCTAGGTCCAGACCTTTTAACCAGCTGAAACTCCCCATTTGAGACACATTCGTATTATTTCCACATATTATTTTAATTATAGAATGTGTGTACAATCACATGTGTGTTAAGTTTCTAAAACTGATTCGACTTGTCTCAACATCAGAACTCAATTGGGGCGATGCTATGCAGGGGGGGGGGGGCGTCGATATAGCTACACTTCTGGATAATTTAGAGTACCGTGTGTATTTGAGAGAATAAATGGTGGTACCAGCCGTGTTGGTGTTAAATTATTTGCGAGTCTGGCCTCACCAATCTGTAACATTTATTAAGCCATGTCAGGACAACCCAACCCATTTCTTCACCCCATGTAGGTATCCCGATAGCATTAAACGGGTACCTGCTCAATATCTCCGCCGTACTACCAATCTTTGATTAAAAATTGAATAAAACTAAAAAAAAATAATCAAACAATGTTTGTATTTATTCGACTGGTTTATGTAAATGTTGTGATTTCAGATGAAGTTTCAGAAAGTCTCAATCCAGATCGGATGCTTCATGGTTTATGTAAATGTTGTGATTTCAGATGAAGTTTCAGAATGTCTCAATCCAGATCGGATGCTTCATGGTTTATGTAAATGTTGTGATTTCAGATCAAGTTTCAGAAAGCCTCAATCAAGATCGGATGCTTCAAGATTCCTACCAATGAAGACGGAAACCAGCCAGCGGATGCGGAAGTTACGCAGAATGCAATTGAAAGCGAGGCAATTCCGGTCGGGTCGATTCTGTTCTTCCAGCCACGATAGATACATTCCTGAACATCTTCTGTAAACTAGTACATTTGACAATCCATGCGAAGAAAAATAGTAAAAGTTTAACCAGTAGATGTTTTAATTATTTTAATGTTGTTGAGTGCTGTCTAATGTTGTTAAAATGTGCGGTCCAAGCCATTGGGTTATCATAATATACGTTAGTTTATACAAATTTGTTTTAGCTCGATTGCATAACAAGCTCCTACAACTTATATTAATCACTCTCGAGACTCCATTCCTGATGGAATACATCGCCATGAGGGGAGAGAGAAGAGCCAATGTGAAATTGAAATGCCTTGAATGAGGGCACAATCATAACGGCTACAGCTTGGTCACCGCGAACACCGAGCCTTTCGCACCTGAAGTGAACACTCTACCACGGCGCTATCACAACCTACACTGATATAATATACGTTGTATCTCTTATATAATGCATAACCTACATGTATCAGCTATTTAAATACTGACACCAAAAAGAAACTGTGCACTTGTCTTATATGTACAATTTATATCCTTTTAGAAAAAAAAATATATGCAAATTTATTATAAATATTTGCGAAATATTGGATAAATTTGTGACGAATTATTTTCTTGAATCATGAGAGTAATATCCATAATTCTAAAATTACAAATCTAAAAGTAATGCTCAATATAAAAGTGCACAGTTTTTATGGTGCAATTTATATATTGTATTGTATCAATATTCATAAACTTTCTATTTACTGAGCCTAATAAAGTACCAGCAGTTGATGATGTAATACTTTATATTTATGTGTTCAACACCACCTTTATTAACCCTTTCAACACCACAAACCTCTAAATTGGCTTACAAAAAAGTGTAGATCCAGATGAGCCGGCTCGTAACGAGCCGTCTCATCAGGATCTGCACTTTTTTCAAGTAATATAACTATTTTTAGAATTTTGTTTACCCATTTTGATAAATGAACTGATCCAAATGTAATTTTGTTATTAATTTATTGGTCTAAAAATATCATGGATCAGTCCATGTCAGTTACTTGGTGTTGAATGGGTTAAAGAACATTTTGATACACCATATACTTGACACTATACATACAAATTGCTTAGGCATCTATATAGATGCTCTGATAGTGGCGGGTGTCAGTTTTAAACATGCCCGGATGTTGCCTAAGCAATGTACACGTATGCATAGTGTCGATCCTATGGTGTATCAAAATGTTCTTGTAAACAAAAATTGAACTCGAAACCATTTGTCCAGACCCCACGCATCTGTGGAATGACTAGACTCCATTCCCACCCAGATCTACTGCAATATCGCTAGTATCCAGTACAGCTTCTTTCCAGCCAGTATTCTCCTGTGCAACAAAATGACACAAACATTGTGAACCAGAACTCGGTTCTGGTGAACTCGATCACATTCTAGAATTTTAGACCTACAGCGCAGAAGAGTGCTGCGCATGCGCAGTAGTTGTAACACTATTACGAACGTACTATTATAGTGGTATGCAGTAACTGAGAATGCTATCATGATTATCCAGCTGGTATTGGTGGATGAAGATCTCAGGTGCACATCCGATCAGTATATAAGGCACGGGCGAGCACCCAAATTGCCATATTTCCTAGTTTGGTTCGAGAAATCATTATTAAAGACGTTCCCCCCCCCCGGTAGAAAACTATTACGTTGTGTACATTTTACGCTCACACCGCCTGTCAAATCACAACAAAATAACAAACACACAGTTTTATTTAACATGCCGTTTAACCATAACAAAGCGTTTTCATCCGCTAATAGCGACAGGCGGTCAGCACAGTCATAGGCGCGCTTGACTGCATGGCATAAAGGTCAAACGATGGACGATACTTCAGTTATCAACGAGTGAAATATTGAGCCGGTAATAAGTAATTCGGACTGTACTATAAATCCGGATAGTAATGAATCGTGGAAATCTGGCCGGGGAATTGGGGTACCTGGTAGACCAGTTGCGAAGCTGCGTGGATTGTGGCCAACAGTTGAACCTGGTAAACACTAAAGGAGAGAAACTCTACGGTTTCGGGTCTGTTGTATGTATGTCCCATTAATGTCAAACCCCTTGCGGGGACATAGACATGTTTTCCTGGGCAGGCTTAGCTGACCTAAGTGGTTAACCAGTACTAAGCAATGTGTGTGAGGTGCCTTGCTCAATGACACTACATACGTGGCCTGACCGAGTATCGAACCCGGGACCTTTCGGTTCCAAATACGACGCGCTGCCACTGGACCATGGACGCCACACTGTTATGTAGGTGTAATGCCAGTATGGCTTGCTGAGTAGAATCGAGAAACAATATCTCAATGAAGGTATTAACTTTGAGAATCTTGAGTTGAGAACAATTTGATTTTAAGATGTTTTGTGGAATTTTAGTTCATACAAATTTATTTTAGCTCGATTGTGAAACAAATTCTTACAACTCAACCCTCCAAATGTCAAGTTATCCACGTCACCAGAAGGAAACATCCTATTCCCAGCAAATATAAACTCCATGGAGTCCTACTTGAGTCGGTCACCTCAGCCAAATACCTTGGCGTGGATATCTCAAATAACCTATCGTGGGACACCCACATAAAAAGGTCAACAAAGAAAGCAAAGCAAACATTAGGATTTCTACGTAGAAACCTCCAGGTCAAATCAGAACCCCTTAAGACCATGGCTTACCAGACACTAGTGAGACCCCAGCTTGAATATGGCTCCGAGGTCTGGTCGCCCCATACCCAAACATTGATAGACCAAATTGAAGGTGTCCAGCGAAGAGCAGCCCGTTGGATAAAGGCTGACTTCTATCGTACCTCAGGTGTTACAGACATGCTACATTCCCTAAATCTACGCAGACTAGATCAACGGCGTATTGACAATAGGTTATCCCTTATGTATAAAATTCAAAATGATCTTGTTGCTATTCCCATTGAAAATTACCTAGTTCCTCTCTCCCGTCCTGCTCGCCATTGCCATTCCTTAAGCTATAGGTTAATTACAGCAACTACAAACTACTACAAGTTTTCCTTCTTTCCAAGAACAATCTATCATTGGAACCACCTCCCTCCTGACATTGTCCATCTCCCTACCATAGAGAAATTCAATACGGCAGTTTGCCATATTGAACATGCCAGTCCCTAGTTGTTCTGCGTAGCTGCTTTTAAACTTTTACCACAACTTATTTTCATTACCTTCTTAAATTATACTTTTAACTACTCATACTTTTAACTTCTTTGCGGTTTTTTAACGCGCAACATGTCTACGTCCCCGCGAGGGGTTTGACATTAACGGAAGATAGATAGATATAACTCATATGAATCCCTCTCGAGACCTCATTCCTGATGGAACCCATCGCCACGAGGGAGAGAGAAGAGGCAATGTGGAATATAAATGCCTTGCCTAAGGACACAATCATAACGGCTACAGACTACAACACTCCGGGGCCTGAAGCCTTTCGCACCTGAAGCGAACGTGCTATCATGACTTCCACAATTTTAGATAGCTGTCACCTCAATACACACGTAATTTAGCCTCTTAAGGCAGGTGGTATCTTTATTGAGGTATTCTCTTGGACATGTTTGACTGTATTAATCAGCGGTATCATATATGGGGCTTAGTTTAAAGTATTATCACAATATTTTCATTTTTATGATAAGAAACATTACCTCCCTTGCATTAGGCCCACGTTACTTATGTCCAGTGTCAATTTTACTTGTGTCGCCAAAATGAGAAATTATTGGCCGAAATGGTAAACCGATGTCATTAGCATTTCATTCATATTTTGGTTAGTAATACATAATACTAGTGATGCACCAAGTATGAACACATTCTATTATTGCAATCTTTTTTTACAAAACTGTAGAAAATGGACCATCTCTTGTATTACAGGGTTCATTCTAGGTCATGCGCATGGTCGCTTCCTTAAATGGTGTTCTTTAATATACTTCTGCAAAATAGGGTTAATAAAGTTTCGGTCAGCTAATCGTAAATGAAAAATAATACATTGACTCAACAAAATTCATAACCGGTGATGTTTTATAGTATTTAGAGCAAACTTATAACCAAATAATATCAATATTCATATCATAGTATTGGTTATATTTTATTACAGACCGCAATACATGATTTTCTGGATAATCAGTTTGGCTAAAATGCATTAAATGACAATAAGAAAATATGTATATTGTATGATGATTAATTGACTCCAAATATTATAAAATACCAGGTGACCAATTAGGAATTTTGTTGAGTGTATATAGTGTCATGTTAGGGCCCTGTCACATCTATACGTCCGCGCATGACGTTTCTGAGACCATCGTTGAAGTCCTAAGTTAAAATTGAATGAAAACGTGGTCAGAACGTATACGAAATCATGTTACCATGCACCGGCGTGCATGTCATGCATCAGAGATCGTATACGTGTGTATATGCGAAGTCGTACCACTCGTGCAGGCTATACTGTCCTTACCACATTTCTATGAGTTCTAGTCAAGGCAAACTACAAGTACGCACGGCGTCCTGTGTGTGTTTTACGTTTATTTATCGTCGCTACCGGTTGCCCACGTGAGCGACGCCTCATGAAGATACTAGTCATTTAAAAAATGTTTGGAGGATAGGCCTAGTGCAATGATACAGACAGAGACCAATTCCAGAATCTCCTCTGGTTCGTTTACGTGCACGGTGTAAAGCACCGACACAAGACCTCAGTTTAATGTCCCATCTGAAAGACTGTTAATTTTATTAGGGTCAGACGGGGGATCGAACCTGCGATCCCTGGATTACCAGTCCAGCGTGTTACCACTGGACTACATATCCGTCTGTAGCACGGCGTCCATTGCGTCCGCACATATTTATACACTGTGAGAACGTCATAGACGTAGTAGACGCAGCGGAGAAGCACTGTCCCTAGGCATGCACATCCTTACAGTTGTTATACTACGTTGCTCCCGTCCACAGACGAGCAGGGGCATAGCCAGGAGGCAAATTATGTGCAGGCCCGGGCCTTTTGGCCTAATGGCAGCTGCGCCTGACGAGTGGGGTCTGGACAAATGGTTTCGGTTTCAAAAGCTTGACATTATACATACATATTTTTAATCTATATCCAAGCAAGTTATTATACCCGTCACTAGCAACGCCATTCAGTGTCAAGGTCAAGATCGTTCGAATAACGTTCGTACCGAGTAAAACCTAGTCCATAACCCGTTCTGGTCAGGACACGGAAGCTCGACGTTTGTTTTGAACAGTATGCATCCCTTTTAAGTTCTCAACACGTATCAATGACCCAGCAGGAGCCTCCGTGGCCGATTGCCTCTCACCACTGCAGGTTCAAATCCCACTGGGGGATGTTGAATTCTTTTCTTGTGAGGAATCTATCCAGCGGGCAGGTCGGTGGTTGTACCCGACTGTCCGGTCGTGTCTGAAATACTGATCGAAGGGGCCTCCGGGGTCTTCATCCGCCACTAATAACTGTGGAGAGTCGGCATATGATAGAAGATGTTGATGCGAATATAAATCCCACAAAAACACAAAAGGCTCGATTAATAGCAACATTCCAAAACTCGTTTCATAAAATGTGGTATGAAACCAGCACGTGTTTAAGATCCCATATATAATATACTTGTATTGTTATTGCGGAACGATTTTAGTGGTTTTATCGGGAACCTAGATATATCTAGATAGATAAAAAGATCCTGGTTTTCTATGGGGGTTAAATGGATTTTGTGAAATATCTATAAGTTACCCCCCTTTACTAATAGCTATTTAAATATATTTCTCTTCCATGTACATATGCATTTCTATAATCATAAAATTCGACTTATAAATTGCTCATAGCTATTCTTAAATTAAGACACAGTAAAACACAAGCATAATCTAGCGCTGACCAAACATGTTAATATATATACACTAAGTGTTTTACGTTTATTTATCGTCGCTACCGGTTGGCCATATGAGCGACGCATCCTGAAGAGATTAGTCATTTTAGATTTTTGGAGGATAGTGCAATGATACAGACAGAGACCCATTCCAGAGTCTTTCTCTGGTTCTTTTACGTGCACGATGTACAGCACCGACACGAGACGGGGTTCGAACCCGTGACCATCAGTGATGATAGGTTACAGTGGTATACAAGTCAGCGACCTTAACCACTCCACAACGGAGGCGGACTCTAACACTAACTGCAGTATGGTCATATTTATACTGTCTACAGCCTACGCAAAGAAGGAATTTACCGTGTTTAAAATATACAATAAAACTTTGTTTAGCGCTTTAAAATAATATTTGTCTTTCAGTTAATTACTGGCGAATAAAACATGGTGTGTGGCGAATAAAACATGGTGTGTGTGGCGAATAAAACATGGTGTGTGTGGCGAATAAAACATGGTGTGTGTGGCGAATAAAACATGGTGTGTGTGGCGAATAAAACATGGTGTGTGTGGCGAATAAAACATGGTGTGTGTGGTGAATAAAACATGGTGTGTGTGTGTGGCGAATAAAACATGGTGTGTGTGTGGCGAATAAAACATGGTGTGTGTGGCGAATAAAACATGGTGTGTGTGGCGAATAAAACATGGTGTGTGTGTCGAATAAAACATGGTGTGTGTGGCGAATAAAACATGGTGTGTGTGTGCGGCGAATAAAACATGGTGTGTGTGAAACATGGTGTGTGTGGCGAATAAAAAATGGTGTGTGTGTGGTGAATAAAACATGGTGTGTGTGTGGCGAATAAAACATGGTGTGTGTGAAACATGGTGTGTGTGGCGAATAAAACATGGTGTGTGGTTCTGATAGCAGGAATTAACCACACAGGCCGTAGGCCTTTTATACGTGGTTAGAAATACCAACCATGTTTTATTCACCAATAAATAATTAAAAACAAATATTATTTCTTAAGTAAGTAAAGTTGCGTTATTTCACTTTTGGTGATATTTTCAAGATGAAACACACCTGTACCAAATTTGATCTATTTGTGTGTTTTACGTTTATTTATCGTCGCGACCGGTTGCCCATACGAGCGACGCCTACTGAAGAGATTAATCATTTTAGATTTTTGGAGGAAAGTGCAATGATACAGAGAGGCCCATTCCAGAGTCTCTTCTGGTTCTTTTACGTGCACGGTGTAAAGCACCGACACGAGACCTCAGTTTAACGTCCCATCTGAAAGACTTACTTTTATTAGGGTCAGACGGGGGATCGAACCTGCGATCCCTGGATTACCAATCCAACGTGTTACGACTGGACTACTGATCCGTCTGTAACTTGATCTACCTGTATTATATTAGTCACTATACACCACACGAAATTTAACGATATTTAACACTTTAAAGCGACACTACATCAGTGAAAACACAATTTTATACACAATGTATTTGCATATTATATGGTATAATATTTTCCCAAATATTTGCCTCAAATATCTAGCATTTCAACTAATAAACAAACGTCATATACGCGGTTTGTTGACATAGCAAAATAATGTAAACATCCATGCGTAATGCAACTAGTGTATACTGAATAACACGATTTATGGTACAGATTTACCGTTATATCTCACATTTGTGCCTATTTATTTGTAGACTATTCTTAGTTAAATTATCTCTAAGCGATACCGACCGTTATATGAAATCATATGTTCAATCTACACAAACACTGTTTATTGATTCAATGTTAGTGTTCGAATATATTCGGAAGAATGTGTAGTAGCAATTCATTTATACGTGAACAAATGCATTTTAATTGCTTTTTGCTATGTAATGTCGCTTTAATAAAATTACCATGTTTTTATGTTGTGATTATGTTAATAAAATTACCATGTTTTTATGTTGTGATTATGTTAATAAAATTACCATGTTTTTTGTGTGTGATTATGTTAATAAAATTACCATGTTTTTGTTTGCATTTCTTTTTTCAAACGTGTACAATATTGAACCATGATGTATGCATTATTCCAATCTTAGAAACTACATGTTATTTATAAGTAACCATGAAACTATTTCTTTCATAAACTCCATACTCATTTGTTGTAAATGTTGTTTTATACCGGTATATATATGTATATTGAACCATGATTTTTACATTCAGTGAACAACACTGTTTCCAATGAATCGTTAGATTTTCATCCCATTTCCACCTTCTGACCAAGTGGAGAGAATTTGGATGAGAATCCATCAATCCAGGAACAAATTTTGATTGTGTATTTATGAATATTGCATTTATTATACCGTATATATTCAGCGACGGTTCTAGGTGGGGGGAGTAGAGGGTTTACCTCCCTCTTCGGCTATCTATTTATGTTTTTGCCCATTAAAAAATAAGATTTTTTTCCATTTTCAGACGAGTCGCCATGGACTCTCTCTAGACCTGTTTAACATGCATGTTATCTTTTGGCTGTTTAGACAGTAATTAGTTCACGTTTGTAAAGCGTGTGTTGTAAAGTTGGGATACTCTAGATCAGTGGGTGAAGGTAAAATATAGCTTGCATATTTATGATTTGGATCATAGCATACTGTGCATTATGTTGCATTTATACGTTACATGTGACAGTATATACAGTTATACGTTACATGTGACAGTATATACAGTTATACATTGTATGTGACAGTATATACAGTTATACGTTACATGTGACAGTATATACAGTTATACGTTGCATGTGACAGTATATACAGTTATACGTTACATGTGACAGTATATACAGTTATACGTTACATGTGACAGTATACAGTTATACGTTACATGTGACAGTATATACAGTTATACGTTACATGTGACAGTATATACAGTTATACATTGTATGTGACAGTATATACAGTTATACGTTACATGTGACAGTATACAGTTATACGTTACATGTGACAGTATATACAGTTATACGTTGCATATGACAGTATACAGTTATACATTACATGTGACAGTATATACAGTTATACGTTACATGTGACAGTATATACAGTTATACGTTACATGTGACAGTATATACGTTACATATGACAGTATACAGTTATACGTTACATGTGACAGTATATACAGTTATACGTTGCATATGACAGTATACAGTTATACATTACATGTGACAGTATATACAGTTATACGTTACATATGACATTATACAGTTATACGTTACATGTGACAGTATATACAGTTATACGTTACATATGACAGTATACAGTTATACGTTACATATGACAGTATACAGTTATACGTCACATGTGTATAGCTTTGCTAAATCGTGTCTGCGCTAAATTATGTATTCAATGAAAATGTTCCAAATATAAAGTGCTTCAAAATTGTCTCCTGTTGTATGCATAGAATGCAATGTAAATATTGAACAACCTGGCTGTTTTAATGTTCTGCTCATCTTTTATTATACTATTATACATGGATTGCTACCCTTGTATCCCCACCCCCTAGCGGATGGATTGCTACCCTCCTATCCCCACCCCCTAGCGGATGGATTGCTACCCTCCTATCCCCACCCCCTAGCGGATGGATTGCTACCCTCCTATCCCCACCCCCATAGCGGATGAATTGCTACCCTCCTATCCCCACCCCCTAGCGGATGGATTGCTACCCTCCTATCCCCACCCCCTAGCGGATGGATTGCTACCCTCCTATCCCCACCCCCTAGCGGATGGATTGCTACCCTCCTATCCCCACCCCATAGCGGATGGATTGCTACCCTCTATCCCCACCCCCTAGCGGATGGATTGCTACCCTCCTATCCCCACCCCCTAGCGGATGGATTGCTACCTTTCCCTAGCTAGTGGATGGATTGCTACACTCCTATCCCCACCCCCTAGCGGATGGATTGCTACCCTCCTATCCCCACCCCCTAGCGGATGGATTGCTACCCTAGTATCCCCACCCCCTAGCGGATGGATTGCTACCCTCCTATCCCCACCCCCTAGCGGATGGATTGCTACCCTCCTATCCCCACCCCCTAGCGGATGAATTGCTACCCTAGTATCCCCACCCCATAGCGGATGGATTGCTACCCTCCTATCCCCACCCCTAGCGGATGGATTGCTACCCTCCTATCCCCACCCCTAGCGGATTGATTGCTACCCTCCTATCCCCACCCCATAGCGGATGGATTGCTACCCTCCTATCCCCACCCCCTAGATGGGATTGCTACCCTCCTATCCCCACCCCCTAGCGGATGAATTGCTACCCTAGTATCCCCACCCCCTAGCGGATGGATTGCTACCCTCCTATCCCCACCCCCTAGCAGATGGATTGCTACCCTCCTATCCCCACCCCATAGCGGATGGATTGCTACCCTCCTATCCCCACCCCTAGCAGATGGATTGCTACCCTAGTATCCCCACCCCTAGCGGATGGATTGCTACCCTCCTATCCCCACCCCCTAGCAGATGGATTGCTACCTAGTATCCCCACCCCCTAGCGGATGGATTGCTACCCTCCTATCCCCACCCCCTAGCGGATGGATTGCTACCCTCCTATCCCCACCCCATAGCAGATGAATTTGTTGCTTGAGCCTCCGTGTGTAGTGGATGTAGTGATTGCCCTGTAACCGTGAGGTTGGAAATTCGATGCCCCATCACGGCCACGGTGGCAATGTCCTTAGGCACGATACTTAAATCCACATTTCCTCTTCTCTCTCCGTCATGGCGATGAATTCATATAGAATGAGGTCTCAAGAGCGAATCATCTAAACTTGTAAAAAAACTTTGTTTCACAATTGAACGAAAATAAAATTTGAATATACCCAGATACTTCAATCGGCACAATAGGTTTATTTGTCCTGTTAATATCTTCTATCCTATCTTCTAAATACATTCAAGCATTGTCATTAAACTCCTACCAAATGATCGCCTCATCAAGATGATCTGCTGAACCTGTGCTTCAACCACATTCATCCAAATGTCACGGCCATACTTCAAGGTCAACGATCAAGTGGTTATATTCCTATATATGTCCATAGCTCTTCAACCTCTTGAGGAATCTTTAAAATAACTAGACACAAATATGAGAGGAAATGCAGAGCGATGGTTTGGTGTTTCAAGGCCATAATTGGAAGTTGTGTGTTCAGTTGGCTATTTTTCATAACATTTTATGTCTGGTCGGTATCTTCTAATAGACCAGGGTTCATTCTAGGTCAGAATTTTTGGGAGAAGTGAGAAAGCGTGTGATCGCTTCCTTAAATGGTGTTCTTTAATATACTTCTGCAAAATAGGGTTAAAATGCACAGTACAACCATTAAATACAACATTTGAATAGAAGGAGTGCTTTATAATGGGCCAGTGTATCTTACTAGACACAATTTTGTTTGAAAATCGTAAAAACCAAAAAATAATTTTATTTTTAGGGAGAATTGGGGCCCCCAGAGACAATTTCACCCACATCGCCCTCTAGAATGATCCCTGTAGACCAGGCGTATTTTCCTAGTATTACCATCTAGTGTTTATCGCATCAAGTCGATATGCAGAATGGACGTTTCACCCGCATAGATTCCAAGTCAAGGTGGCACTTCGAGGTCAAATATTAAATTGGGCTCTGAACTGGGTATGCTTAATAGACTGCTTCCATTGCACATCAGCATACGTTAATGCTTCCATACGTTAATTCGCTATATAATTTATGATCATCCAACCATCACAATATATGACTGAGAATGTCTATCTTTCCTGTATCAAAGCGACATCTCGGGTATACATCACCTTCAGTTATATAGCTCTAGTTTTAAAAAAATAAATGATAAAAAAACATATTGAGTGAACATTTTAAAACTTTTATTTACACTTTAAAATTAAAATTTGAGGCACAGTTTTTTATGAAAATGGAACAATTAATTGATACGATTTTTATTTATGTTTGTACCAATATCATTGTATAGATTTTTGCGACTTTGTGCAATTTGACAAAAAAATATATGATTTTGACAAGACATACAATGGTTGTGTTATAAATATACCGTGGTTGACTGGTTTAGGTTAACTTCAAATGACTTGCCCCTTTCCGCTGTAGGTTCCTACAGTGAGGAGAGGAAGGCAAGTGATTTGAAGTGGACGACCGTAGCCACTCGGCACCAGACGTCGCGGCCGAGAGACATGTCATAGCAGCAGTGTATGATTCTGGTATCTTCTAGTTGTCAAACTTGCAACAAGGGACACACGCTTCAACATCGCTGTTTTACAGAAGTGGTGGAGGTGCGGGCTGACCCTGAAGCGACCGAGAAGACCAGCTGTCTAACTGCCGGATCCAGATATGCTGTTTCTGGTTGAAGAGGGTGGCCCTAAACTGGATCCATGGTCTTAGTATGTATCTGTACTATGATAGTTCATAGCTGACCCCCCCCCCCCGAGTACATATAATTATAACCAGTCATATAGATATATAGCCGGTAATAACAGATCTCCCATGGGAAATTATAATTGTGTTTATATACTGAGTCAAAAAAGAAACGATACCAAACTAAAAATGACGTAAAACGGATAAAACCATAGAACGGTTTAATATATTATTACGTATCAGTACCGGGTATCTTATTGCAACGTCAGCCAACCATAAACACAGGTAAATAAACACCCGATAATCCTGGAACGCCGAATTTCCGATTTGTACGTACTCCTCAACAAAGACAACTTCCTGCACATGTACAAATCGGAAAACCGGTTTATTGTACTGGTATTGCATTATCATCGAGGAAAAACACCTTACATACCCATTGTTACCTCTAACAAAATGCCTAGGCTAAACCGCAATCAGAGAATGCGTGCCATTGGCATGATTGACGGCGGTTTTCTGTCAGCGTGATATCGCAAATCGACTCGGGGGTTACGCGGATCACGATAACACGTCTACTTCGACGTTATCAAACACATGGAGCGGTGGACGACCGTCCAATATCTGGTCGACCACGTGTGATGACGCGTGAACAGGACCGTCACATTCGGACGTCACATTTACGTGACCGGTTCCTACCTGCTACGCACACAGCTGCCGTTACTCCTGGGATGACCAACAATCGCATCAGTGCACAAACAGTCAGGAACCAGCTCGGTGAACGTGGCATTCGTGCCTATCGGCCATACGTTGGACCCATCCTGACACGACGTCACCATGACGTACGGCGGGAATGGACGACGGAACGTGCTCGCTGGACTCGGTTACAGTGGAATTCGGTGATGTTTAGCAATGAATCGCGGTTCTGTTTGCGTCGAGCGGATGGCAGAGAGCGGGTATATCGCAGACGCGATGAACATTACGCCGACGCATGTGTTTGTCAGGTCGATCTGTTCGGGGGCGGAAGCGTTATGGCGTGGGGCGGTATCACCTTCGGCAGTCGCACTGAACTGTTAGTGGTGGACAGAAACCTAAACGCCCAGCGGTACTGTGATGAGATCCTTGCGCCAGTCGTTGTGCCGTTCTTTAACGCCAACAGAAACGTCACACTGTTCCAACAGGACAACGCCAGGTGTCATACTGCTCTGATTTCCACCACATTATTGGAGCAGAACAATATTGAAACCCTGCCGTGGCTTGCTTTGTCACCAGACTTGTCACCCATAGAACATTTGTGGGATACATTAGACCGCCGCGTCAGACGACGTCAGCCGGTAACGTTAAACCAACTGAGATGTTTTGCGTCAGGAGTGGACAAATATTGACCAGCAAGAGATTCAGACACTCTTCCGTTCGATGCGACGGCGGTGCATTGCAGTGAGAGACGCAAATGGTGCCCATACTCGATATTGACGTCTGTGTGAAAACTCCATTAGACCCCTGTCCGACGAATTACGTCATCACGCAGCAGACAGTTTCGGAGGCTCATTATGCTTTATGTGCTCCTCTTTCAAACATGTTGGACTATCATCTTATGAATTTTCAAAGAATTTTCTTAATAAATGTTGAAATTATAGACACATAAACACCAGGTATCGTTTCTTTTTTGACTCAGTATATATGCTATTTATGTCCTCAGCCCACTATGTCGTTTGGACATCTTTTAACATACTTAAGAAAGACCAAACTAATATGGGTTACCCTTAAAAACATAAATATATAACTAAACCCATATTTCGTTGCACTAAGCTGCAATAAGTGAAAGTTCATTTTCACTTGAAACATAGTAGGTTACTGAAGATGTGATTTTGTGTTCCCTCCCTCATATTCCCGCACCCATGTTTTATATTTCCCCGTGTACTGGGATCATTAATTGTTATAAAATAACAACTATACCCCTGGGTGACAACATTTATGATCAGTACGTTAAAAAACACTATCGTAGCAATTCCAACGGTCGGTCACCTTAGTAGAGCCAGTAAAATTGTAATAATGTTTAAAATATACTCATGTATTTACATTATAAGACAGTCACACAGGGAATAGCCAAACAAATAATAACCGTATTGAATCAAAAAACCCGTATGGCAGTAATCCGGTTCCGTTGTTCATGCTTGATTTTTCGGAGATAGACCGACAGCACGCAGGCATTTTTCGCGACGAGACTACAGAGTGTGTGTTTTTATTGTTGGTCGTTAAACCGAGGTCTTGTGTCGGTGCACATAAAAGAACTAGAGGAGACTCTGGAATGGGTCTTTGTCTGTATCATTGCACTATCCTCCAAAATCTAGAATGAGTAATCTCTTCAGGAGGCGTCGCTCATATGAGCAACCAGTTGCGACGATAAATAAACGTAAAACACACACATGTCCATTCTTTTCTTTATCGCTCGCTCACATGGTTTTTCGCCGGAGGCGAGGGTAAATAAGCTCAATCATCATCTTGTCATTATTAATAATGGCTACCAAATATTACTGTATACGTTGTAGTCTCATAGCTACCCATCGGATGCATGCTGTCTGTTGTGGTGCATGTGGACGCTAGCATAGCTACCCATCGGATGCATGCTGTCTTGTGGTGCATGTGGACGCTAGCATAGCTACCCATCGGATGCATGCGGTCTGTTGTGGTGCATGTGAACGCTAGCATAGCTACCCATCGGATGCATGTGGTCTGTTGTGATGCATGCTGTCTGTTGTGATGCATGTGAACGCTAGCATAGCTACCCATCGGATGCATGCTGTCTGTTGTGGTGCATGTGAACGCTAGCATAGCTACCCATCGGATGCATGCGGTCTGTTGTGGTGCATGTGGACGCTAGCATAGCTACCCATCGGATGCATGCGGTCTATTGTGGTGCATGTGGACGCTAGCATAGCTACCCATCGGATGCATGCTGTCTGTTGTGATGCATGTGGACGCTAGCATAGTTACCCATCGGATGCATGTGGTCTGTTGTGATGCATGCTGTCTGTTGTGGTGCATGTGAACGCTAGCATAGCTACCCATAGAATGCACGCGGTCTGTTGTGGTGCATCTGAACGCTAGCATAGCTACCAATCGGATGCATGCTGTCTGTTGTGATGCATGCTGTCTGTTGTGATGCATGTGAACGCTAGCATAGCTACCCATCGGATGCATGCGGTCTGTTGTGGTGCATGTGAACGCTAGCATAGCTACCCATCGGATGCATGCTGTCTGTTGTGGTGCATGTGAACGCTAGCATAGTTACACATCGGATGCATGCTGTCTGTTGTGATGCATGCTGTCTGTTGTGGTGCATGTGAACGCTAGCATAGCTACCCATCGGATGCATGCGGTCTGTTGTGGTGCATGTGAACGTTAGCATAGCTACCCATCGGATGCATGCTGTCTGTTGTGGTGCATGTGAACGCTAGCATAGTTACCCATCGGATGCATGCGGTCTGTTGTGGTGCATGTGAACGCTAGCATACCTACCAATCGGATGCATGCTGTCTGTTGTGATGCATGCTGTCTGTTGTGGTGCATGTGAACGCTAGCATAGCTACCCATCGGATGCATGCGGTCTGTTGTGGTGCATGTGAACGCTAGCATAGTTACACATCGGATGCATGCGGTCTGTTGTGGTGCATCTGAACGCTAGCATAGCTACCCATCGGATGCATGCTGTCTGTTGTGATGCATGCTGTCTGTTGTGATGCATGTGAACGCTAGCATAGCTACCCATCGGATGCATGCGGTCTGTTGTGGTGCATGTGAACGCTAGCATAGCTACCCATCGGATGCATGCTGTCTGTTGTGGTGCATGTGAACGCTAGCATAGTTACACATCGGATGCATGCGGTCTGTTGTGGTGCATCTGAACGCTAGCATAGCTACCCATCGGATGCATGCTGTCTGTTGTGATGCATGCTGTCTGTTGTGATGCATGTGAACGCTAGCATAGCTACCCATCGGATGCATGCGGTCTGTTGTGGTGCATGTGAACGCTAGCATAGCTACCCATCGGAAGCATGCTGTCTGTTGTGATGCATGTGGATGCTAGCATAGTTACACATCGGATGCATGCTGTCTGTTGTGATGCATGCTGTCTGTTGTGGTGCATGTGAACGCTAGCATAGCTACCCATCGGATGCATGCGGTCTGTTGTGTTGCATGTGAACGTTAGCATAGCTACCCATCGGATGCATGCTGTCTGTTGTGGTGCATGTGAACGCTAGCATAGTTACCCATCGGATGCATGCTGTCTGTTGTGATGCATGCGGTCTGTTGTGATGCATGTGAACGCTAGCATAGCTACCCATCGGATGCATGCTGTCTGTTGTGGTGCATGCTGTCTGTTGTGGTGCATGTGAACGCTAGCATAGCTACCCATCGGATGCATGCTGTCTGTTGAGGTGCATGTAGACGCTAGCATAGTTACTCATCGGATGCATGCTGTCTGTTGTGATGCGTGCGAACGCTAGCATAGCTACTCATCGGATGCATGCTGTCTGTTGTGATGCATGCGGTCTGTTGTGATGCATGCTGTCTGTTGTGGTGGATGTGAACGCTAGCATAGTTACCCATCGGATGCTGTCTGTTGTGGTGCATGTGAACGCTAGCATAGCTACCCATCGGATGCATGCTGTCTGTTGTGGTGCATGTGAACGCTAGCATAGTTACCCATCGGATGCATGCTGTCTGTTGTGGTGCATGTGAACGCTAGCATAGCTACCCATCGGATGCATGCTGTCTGTTGTGGTGCATGTGAACGCTAGCATAGTTACCCATCGGATGCATGCTGTCTGTTGTGGTGCATGTGAACGCTAGCATAGTTACCCATCGGATGCATGTGTGCTGTCTGTTGTGGTGCATGTGAACGCTAGCATAGCTACCCATAGGATGCATGCTGTCTGTTGTGGTGCATGTGAACGCTAGCATAGCTACCCATCGGATGCATGCTGTCTGTTGTGGTGCATGTGAACGCTAGCATAGTTACACATCGGATGCATGCGGTCTGTTGTGGTGCATCTGAACGCTAGCATAGCTACCCATCGGATGCATGCTGTCTGTTGTGATGCATGCCATGTGAACGCTAGCATAGCTACCCATCGGATGCATGCGGTCTGTTGTGGTGCATGCTGTCTGTTGTGGTGCATGTGAACGCTAGCATAGTTACCCATCGGATGCATGTGGTCTGTTGTGATGCATGCTGTCTGTTGTGGTGCATGTGAACGCTAGCATAGCTACCCATAGAATGCACGCGGTCTGTTGTGGTGCATCTGAACGCTAGCATAGCTACCCATCGGATGCATGCTGTCTGTTGTGGTGCATGTGAACGCTAGCATAGCTACCCATCGGATGCATGCGGTCTGTTGTGGTGCATGCTATCTGTTGTGGTGCATGTGAACGCTAGCATAGCTACCCATCGGATGCATGCGGTTTGTTGTGGTGCATGTGAACGCTAGCATAGCTACCCATCGGATGCATGCTGTCTGTTGTGGTGCATGTGAACACTAGCATAGTTACCCATCGGATGCATGCGGTTTGTTGTGGTGCATGTGAACGCTAGCATAGTTACACATCGGATGAATGCGGTCTGTTGTGATGCGTGTGGACGCTAGCATAGTTACACATCGGATGCATGCGGTCTGTTGTGATGAATGTGGCGCTAGCATAGTTACACATCAGATGCATGCGGTCTGTTGTGATGCATGTGGACGCTAGCATAGTTACACATCGGATGCATGCGGTCTGTTGTGATGCATGTGGACGCTAGCATAGTTACACATCGGATGCATGCGGTCTGTTGTGATGCATGTGAACACTTGCATAGTTACACATCGTATGCATGCGGTCTGTTGTGGTGCATGTGAACGCTAGCATAGCTACCCATCGGATACATGCTGTCTGTTGTGATGCATGCTGTCTGTTGTGATGCATGCTGTCTGTTGTGATGCATGCTGTCTGTTGTGATGCATGTTGTCTGTTGTGGTGCATGCTGTCTTTTGTGATGCATGCGGTCTGTTGTGATGCATGCTGTCTGTTGTGATGCATGCTGTCTGTTGTGATGCATGCTGTCTGTTATGATGCATGCTCTCTGTTGTGATGCATGCTGTCTGTTGTGATGCATGCGGTCTGTTGTGGTGCATGCTGTCTGTTGTGATGCATGCTGTCTGTTGTGATGCACGTGAACACTAGCATAGTTACCCATCGGATGCATGCTATCTGTTGTGATGCATGCTGTCTGTTGTGATGCATGCTGTCTGTTGTGATGCATGCTGTCTGTTGTGATGCACGTGAACGCTAGCATAGTTACACATCAGATGCATGCGGTCTGTTGTGGTGCATTTGAACGCTAGCATAGTTACCCATCGGATGCATGCGGTCTGTTGTGATGCACGTGAACGCTAGCATAGTTACCCATCGGATGCATGCGGTCTGTTGTGATGCATGTGAACGCTAGCATAGCTACCTATCGGATGCATGCGGTCTGTTGTGGTGCATGTGGACGCTAGCATAGTTACACATCGGATGCATGCGGTCTGTTGTGATGCATGTGGACGCTAGCATAGTTACCCATCGGATGCATGCGGTCTGTTGTGATGCATGTGGACGCTAGCATAGTTACACATCGGATGCATGCGGTCTGTTGTGATGCATGTGGACGCTAGCATAGTACCATCGGATGCATGCGGTCTGTTGTGATGCATGTGAACGCTAGCATAGTTACCCATCGGATGCATGCGGTCTGTTGTGATGTGAACGCTAGCATAGCTACCCATCGGATACATGCTGTCTGTTGTGATGCATGCTGTCTGTTGTGGTGCATGTGAACGCTAGCATAGCTACCCATCGGATGCATGCGGTCTGTTGTGGTGCATGTGAACGCTAGCATAGCTACCATCGGATGCATGCGGTCTGTTGTGATGCATGCTGTCTGTTGTGGTGCATGTGAACGCTAGCATAGTTACCCATCGGATGCATGCGGTCTGTTGTGGTGCATGTGAACGCTAGCATAGCTACCCATCGGATGCATGCGGTCTGTTGTGATCATGCGGTCTGTTGTGGTGCATGCTGTCTGTTGTGGTGCATGTGAACGCTAGCATAGTTACCCATCGGATGCATGCGGTCTGTTGTGGTGCATGTGAACGCTAGCATAGCTACCCATTGGATGCATGCGGTCTGTTGTGGTGCATGTGAACGCTAGCATAGCTACCCATCGGATGCATGCTGTCTGTTGTGTGCATGTGAACGCTAGCATAGTTACCCATCGGATGCATGCTGTCTGTTGTGATGCATGTGAACGCTAGCATAGCTACCCATCGGATGCATGCGGTCTGTTGTGGTGCATGTGAACGCTAGCATAGCTACCCATCGAATGCATGCTGTCTGTTGTGATGCATGTGAACGCTAGCATAGTTACCCATCGGATGCATGCTGTCTGTTGTGATGCACGTGAACGCTAGCATAGCTACCCATCGGATGCATGCTGTCTGTTGTGATGCATGCTGTCTGTTGTGATGCATGCTGTCTGTTGTGATGCATGCTGTCTGTTGTGATGCATGCTGTCTGTTGTGATGCATGATGTCTGTTGTGATGCATGCTGTATGTTGTGATGCATGCTGTCTGTTGTGATGCATGCTGTCTGTTGTGATGCCTGCTGTCTGTTGTGATGCATGATGTCTGTTGTGATGCATGCTGTCTGTTGTGATGCATGCTGTCTGTTGTGGTGCATGCGGTTTGTTGTGGTGCATGCTGTCTGTTGTGATGCATGCTGTCTGTTGTGATGTATGCGGTCTGTTGTGATGAATGCTGTCTGTTGTGATGCATGCTGTCTGTTGTGGTGCATGCTGTCTGTTGTGATGCATGCTGTCTGTTGTGGTGCATGCTGTCTGTTGTGATGCATGCTGTCTGTTGTGATGCATGCTGTATGTTGTGGTGCATGCTGTCTGTTGTGGTGCATGCTCTCTGTTGTGATGCATGCTGTCTGTTGTGATACATGCTGTCTGTTGTGATGCATGTTGTCTGTTGTGATGCATGCTGTCTGTTGTGATGCATGCTGTCTGTTGTGGTGCATGCTGTCTGTTGTGGTACATGCTGTCTGTTGTGGTGCATGCTGTCTGTTGTGATGCATGCTGTTTGTTGTGATGAACGTGAACGCTAGCATAGTTACCCATCGGATGCATGCTGTCTGTTGTGATGCATGCTGTCTGTTGTGATGCATGTTGTCTGTTGTGATGCATGCTGTCTGTTGTGATGCACTTGAACGCTAGCATAGTTACCCATCGGATGCATGCTGTCTGTTGTGATGCATGCTGTCTGTTGTGATGCATGCTGTCTGTTGTGATGCATGCTGTCTGTTGTGATGTATGCGGTCTGTTGTGATGCACGTGAACGCTAGCATAGTTACACATCAGATGCATGCGGTCTGTTGTGGTGCATTTGAACGCTAGCATAGTTACCCATCGGATGCATTCGGTCTGTTGTGATGCACGTGAACACTAGCATAGTTACCCATCGGATGCATGCGGTCTGTTGTGATGCATGTGAACGCAAGCATAGCTACCCATCGGATGCATGCGGTCTGTTGTGGTGCATGTGGACGCTAGCATAGTTACACATCGGATGAATGCGGTCTGTTGTGATGCGTGTGGACACTAGCATAGTTACACATCGGATGCATGCGGTCTGTTGTGATGCATGTGGACGCTAGCATAGTTACACATCAGATGCATGCGGTCTGTTGTGATGCATGTAGACGCTAGCATAGTTACACATCGGATGCATGCGGTCTGTTGTGATGCATGTGGACGCTAGCATAGTTACACATCGGATGCATGCGGTCTGTTGTGATGCATGTGAACGCTAGCATAGATACACATCGGATGCATGCGGTCTGTTGTGGTGCATGTGAACGCTAGCATAGCTACCCATCGGATACATGCTGTCTGTTGTGATGCATGCTGTCTGTTGTGATGCATGCTGTCTGTTGTGATGCATGCTGTCTGTTGTGATGCATGCTGTCTGTTGTGGTGCATGCTGTCTGTTGTGATGCATGCCGTCTGTTGTGATGCATGCTGTCTGTTGTGATGCATGCTGTCTGTTGTGATGCATGCTGTCTGTTATGATGCATGCTCTCTGTTGTGATGCATGCTGTCTGTTGTGATGCATGCGGTCTGTTGTGGTGCATGCTGTCTGTTGTGATGCATGCTGTCTGTTATGATGCATGCTGTCTGTTGTGGTGCATGCTGTCTGTTGTGATGCATGCTGTCTGTTGTGATGTATGCGGTCTGTTGTGATGAATGCTGTCTGTTGTGATGCATGCTGTCTGTTGTGGTGCATGCTGTCTGTTGTGATGCATGCTGTCTGTTGTGGTGCATGCTGTCTGTTGTGATGCATGCTGTCTGTTGTGATGCATGCTGTATGTTGTGGTGCATGCTGTCTGTTGTGGTGCATGCTCTCTGTTGTGATGCATGCTGTCTGTTGTGATACATGCTGTCTGTTGTGATGCATGTAGTCTGTTGTGATGCATGCTGTCTGTTGTGATGCATGCTGTCTGTTGTGGTGCATGCTGTCTGTTGTGGTACATGCTGTCTGTTGTGGTGCATGCTGTCTGTTGTGATGCATGCTGTTTGTTGTGATGAACGTGAACGCTAGCATAGTTACCCATCGGATGCATGCTGTCTGTTGTGATGCATGCTGTCTGTTGTGATGCATGTTGTCTGTTGTGATGCATGCTGTCTGTTGTGATGCACGTGAACGCTAGCATAGTTACCCATCGGATGCATGCTGTCTGTTGTGATGCATGCTGTCTGTTGTGATGCATGCTGTCTGTTGTGATGCATGCTGTCTGTTGTGATGTATGCGGTCTGTTGTGATGCACGTGAACGCTAGCATAGTTACACATCAGATGCATGCGGTCTGTTGTGGTGCATTTGAACGCTAGCATAGTTACCCATCGGATGCATTCGGTCTGTTGTGATGCACGTGAACACTAGCATAGTTACCCATCGGATGCATGCGGTCTGTTGTGATGCATGTGAACGCAAGCATAGCTACCCATCGGATGCATGCGGTCTGTTGTGGTGCATGTGGACGCTAGGATAGTTACACATCGGATGCATGCGGTCTGTTGTGATGCATGTGAACGCAAGCATAGCTACCCATCGGATGCATGCGGTCTGTTGTGATGCGTGTGGACGCTAGCATAGTTACACATCGGATGCATGCGGTCTGTTGTGATGCATGTGGACGCTAGCATAGTTACACATCAGATGCATGCGGTCTGTTGTGATGCATGTAGACGCTAGCATAGTTACACATCGGATGCATGCGGTCTGTTGTGATGCATGTGGACGCTAGCATAGTTACACATCGGATGCATGCGGTCTGTTGTGATGCATGTGAACGCTAGCATAGATACACATCGGATGCATGTGGTCTGTTGTGGTGCATGTGAACGCTAGCATAGCTACCCATCGGATACATGCTGTCTGTTGTGATGCATGCTGTCTGTTGTGATGCATGCCGTCTGTTGTGATGCATGCTGTCTGTTGTGATGCATGCTGTCTGTTGTGATGCATGCTGTCTGTTATGATGCATGCTCTCTGTTGTGATGCATGCTGTCTGTTGTGATGCATGCGGTCTGTTGTGGTGCATGCTGTCTGTTGTGATGCATGCTGTCTGTTATGATGCATGCTGTCTGTTGTGATGCATGTTGTCTGTTGTGATGCATGCTGTATGTTGTGGTGCATGCTGTCTGTTGTGGTGCATGCTCTATGTTGTGATGCATGCTGTCTGTTGTGATGCATGCTGTCTGCTGTGATGCATGCTGTCTGTTGTGGTGCATGCTGTCTGTTGTGTTGCATGCTGTCTGTTGTGATGCATGCGGTCTGTTGTGAGGCATGCTGTCTGTTGTGATGCATGCTGTCTGTTGTGGTGCACGTGAACGCTAGCATAGTTACCCATCTGATGCATGCTATCTGTTGTGATGCATGCTCTCTGTTGTGATGCATGCTGTCTGTTGTGATGCATGCTGTCTGTTGTGATGCACGTGAACACTAGCATATTTACCCATCGGATGCATGCTATCTGTTGTGATGCATGCTGTCTGTTGTGATGCATGCTGTCTGTTGTGATGCATGCGGTCTGTTGTGATGCACGTGAACGCTAGCATAGTTACACATCAGATGCATGCGGTCTGTTGTGGTGCATTTGAACGCTAGCATAGTTACCCATCGGATGCATGCGGTCTGTTGTGATGCACGTGAACGCTAGCATAGTTACCCATCGGATGCATGCGGTCTGTTGTGATGCGTGTGGACGCTAGCATAGTTACACATCGGATGCATTCGGTCTGTTGTGATGCATGTGAACGCTAGCATAGATACACATCGGATGCATGCGGTCTGTTGTGGTGCATGTGAACGCTAGCATAGCTACACATCGGATACATGCTGTCTGTTGTGATGCATGCTGTCTGTTGTGATGCATGCTGTCTGTTGTGATGCATGCTGTATGTTGTGATGCATGCTGTCTGTTGTGGTGCATGCTGTCTGTTGTGATGCATGCGGTCTGTTGTGATGCATGCTGTCTCTTGTGATGCATGCTGTCTGTTGTGATGCATGCTGTCTGTTATGATGCATGCTCTCTGTTGTGATGCATGCTGTCTGTTGTGATGCATGCGGTCTGTTGTGGTGCATGCTGTCTGTTGTGATGCATGCTGTCTGTTGTGATGCATGCTGTCTGTTGTGATGCATTTTGTCTGTTGTGATGCATGCTGTATGTTGTGGTGCATGCTGTCTGTTGTGGTGCATGCTCTCTGTTGTGATGCATGCTGTCTGTTGTGATACGTGCTGTCTGTTGTGATGCATGCTGTCTGTTGTGATGCATGCTGTATGTAGTGATGCATGCTGTCTGTTGTGGTGCATGCTGTCTGTTGTGGTGCATGCTGTCTTTTGTGATGCATGCGGTCTGTTGTGATGCATGCTGTCTGTTGTGATGCATGCTGTCTGTTGTGGTGCACGTGAACGCTAGCATAGTTACCCATCGGATGCATGCTGTCTGTTGTGATGCATGCTCTCTGTTGTGATGCATGCTGTCTGTTGTGATGCATGCTGTCTGTTGTGATGCACGTGAACACTAGCATAGTTACCCATCGGATGCATGCTATCTGTTGTGATGCATGCTGTCTGTTGTGATGCATGCTGTCTGTTGTGATACATGCGGTCTGTTGTGATGCACGTGAACGCTAGCATAGTTACACATCAGATGCATGCGGTCTGTTGTGGTACATTTGAACGCTAGCATAGTTACCCATCGGATGCATGCGGTCTGTTGTGATGCACGTGAACGCTAGCATAGTTACCCATCGGATGCATGCGGTCTGTTGTGATGCATGTGAACGCTAGCATAGCTACCTATCGGATGCACGCGGTCTGTTGTGGTGCATGTGGACACTAGCATAGTTACACATCGGATGAATGCGGTCTGTTGTGATGCATGTGGACGCTAGCATAGTTACACATCGGATGCATGCGGTCTGTTGTGATGCATGTGGACGCTAGCATGGTTACACATCAGATGCATGCGGTCTGTTGTGATGCATGTGGACGCTAGCATAGTTACACATCGGATGCATGCGGTCTGTTGTGATGCATGTGGACGCTAGCATAGTTACACATCGGATGCATGCGGTCTGTTGTAGTGCATGTGAACGCTAGCATAGCTACCCATCGGATACATGCTGTCTGTTGTGATGCATGCTGTCTGCTGTGGTGCATGTGAACGCTAGCATAGCTACCCATCGGATGCATGCGGTCTGTTGTGGTGCATGTGAACACTAGCATAGCTACCCATCGGATGCATGCGGTCTGTTGTGATGCATGCTGTCTGTTATGGTGCATGTGAACGCTAGCATAGTTACCCATCGGATGCATGCGGTCTGTTGTGGTGCATGTGAACGCTAGCATAGCTACCCATCGGATGCATGCGGTCTGTTGTGATGCATGTGGTCTGTTGTGATCCATGCGGTCTGTTGTGGTGCATGCTGTATGTTGTGGTGCATGTGAGCGCTAGCATAGTTACCCATCGGATGCATGCGGTCTGTTGTGGTGCATGTGAACGCTAGCATAGCTACCCATTGGATGCATGCGGTCTGTTGTGGTGCATGTGAACACTAGCATAGCTACCCATCGAATGCATGCTGTCTGTTGTGATGCACGTGAACGCTAGCATAGTTACCCATCGGATGCATGCTGTCTGTTGTGATGCACGTGAACGCTAGCATAGCTACCTATCGGATGCATGCGGTCTGTTGTGGTGCATGTGAACACTAGCATAGCTACCCATCGAATGCATGCTGTCTGTTGTGATGCACGTGAACGCTAGCATAGATACCCATCGGATGCATGCTGTCTGTTGTGATGCACGTGAACGCTAGCATAGCTACCCATCGGATGCATGCGGTCTGTTGTG
The DNA here is from genome assembly GCA_014843695.1 of Archivesica marissinica. Classification (NCBI taxonomy): domain Eukaryota; kingdom Metazoa; phylum Mollusca; class Bivalvia; order Venerida; family Vesicomyidae; genus Archivesica; species Archivesica marissinica. Next base: position 80,582 of record JABXNX010000053.1, on the reverse strand, counting down.
ATGCATGCTGTCTGTTGTGATGCATGCTGTCTGTTGTGATGCATGCTGTCTGTTGTGATGCATGCTGTCTGTTGTGATGCATGCTGTCTGTTGTGATGCATGATGTCTGTTGTGATGCATGCTGTATGTTGTGATGCATGCTGTCTGTTGTGATGCATGCTGTCTGTTGTGATGCATGCTGTCTGTTGTGATGCATGATGTCTGTTGTGGTGCATGCTGTCTGTTGTGATGCATGCTGTCTGTTGTGGTGCATGCTGTCTGTTGTGGTGCATGCTGTCTGTTGTGATGCATGCTGTCTGTTGTGATTTATGTTGTCTGTTGTGATGAATGCTGTCTGTTGTGGTGCATGCTGTCTGTTGTGATGCATGCTGTCTGTTGTGATGCATGCTGTCTGTTGTGGTGCATGCTGTCTGTTGTGATGCATGCTGTCTGTTGTGATGCATGCTGTCTGTTGTGATGCATGCTGTCTGTTGTGATGAATGCTGTCTGTTGTGATGCATGTTGTCTGTTGTGATGCATGCTGTATGTTGTGGTGCATGCTGTCTGTTGTGGTGCATGCTGTCTGTTGTGATGCATGCTGTCTGTTGTGATGCATGCTGTCTGTTGTGATGCATGTTGTCTGTTGTGATGCATG
>JABXNX010000053.1:0-78948 GCA_014843695.1 Archivesica marissinica | reverse complement strand
ATGCATGTGGTCTGTTGTGATGCATGCTGTCTGTTGTGGTGCATGTGAACGCTAGCATAGCTACCCATAGAATGCAAGCGGTCTGTTGTGGTGCATCTGAACGCTAGCATAGCTACCCATCGGATGCATGCTGTCTGTTGTGGTGCATGCTGTCTGTTGTGATGCATGATTTCTGTTGGATGCATGCGCTTTGTGAGTGCATGCGGTCGGTTGGTGGTCTGGCTGGCTGTGTGCATGCTGCTGTTGTGATGCCGGAACGCTAGCATAGCGACCGCGAGCATGCTGTCTGTTGTGATGCATGCTGTCTGTTATGCATGCTGCTGTTGATGCTGCTGTCTGTTGTGATGCATGTTTCTGTTATGATGCATGCTGGTGTGTGATGCATGCTGTCGGTTGTGATGCATGCGGTCTGGTGGTGCATGCTGTCTGTTGTGATGCATGCTGTCTGTTGTGATGCATGCGGTCTGTTGTGATGCATGCTGTCTGTTGTGGTGCATGCTGTCTGTTGTGGTGCATGCTGTCTGTTGTGATGCATGCTGTCTGTTGTGATGCATGCTGTCTGTTGTGGTGCATGTGAACGCTAGCATAGTTACCCATCGGATGCATGCGGTCTGTTGTGATGCATGTGAACGCTAGCATAGCTACCCATCGGATGCACGCGGTCTGTTGTGATGCATGCTGTCTGTTGTGGTGCATGCTGTCTGTTGTGGTGCATGCTGTCTGTTGTGATGCATGCGGTCTGTTGTGATGCATGCTGTCTGTTGTGATGCACGTGACGTGAACGCTAGCATAGTTACCCGTCGGATGCATGCTGTTTGTTGTGATTCATGCTGTCTGTTGTGATGCATGCTGTCTGTTGTGATGCATACTGTCTGTTGTGATGCATGCCGTCTGTTGTGGTGCATGCTGTCTGTTGTGATGCATGCGGTCTGTTGTGATGCATGCTGTCTGTTGTGATGCATGCTGTCTGTTGTGATGCATGCTGTCTGTTATGATGCATGCTGTCTGTTGTGATGCATGCTGTCTGTTGTGATGCATGCGGTCTGTTGTGGTGCATGCTGTCTGTTGTGATGCATGCTGTCTGTTGTGATGCATGCGGTCTGTTGTGATGCATGTTGTCTGTTGTGATGCATGCTGTATGTTGTGGTGCATGCTGTCTGTTGTGGTGCATGCTCTCTGTTGTGATGCATGCTGTCTGTTGTGATACATGCTGTCTGTTGTGATGCATGCTGTCTGTTGTGATGCATGCTGTCTGTTGTGATGCATGCTGTCTGTTGTGGTGTATGCTGTCTGTTGTGGTGCATGCTGTCTGTTGTGGTGCATGCTGTCTGTTGTGATACATGCGGTCTGTTGTGATGCATGTGGACGCTAGCATAGTTACCTCTCAGGATGCATGCGGTCTGTTGTGATGCATGCGGTCTGTTGTGATGCATGTGAACGCTAGCATAGATACACATCGGATGCATGCGGTCTGTTGTGATGCATGTGAACGCTAGCATAGTTACACATCGGATGAATGCGGTCTGTTTTGATGCATGTGGACGCTAGCATAGTTACACATCGGATGCATGTGGTCTGTTGTGATGAATGTGGACGCTAGCATAGTTACACATCGGATGCATGCCGTCTGTTGTGATGCACATACATACTGGACGTGCATCGTCAGAAACAAAAAGTGCACATGCTACGCCAGTGTGAAGCAATTCGGGAACATGTTTACACCCAGCAGATCCCGGAGCATCAAAGAAAGTAAAGATCGCTGTGAAAGTATGTATATATCAATTCTAGATACTATAAAGATTTTTGTGTGTGCAGATTTTGTCATAATTTACTATATACAATATTTTACATATATACACTGCAATGTTAGGCAATCGGCAGGTGCGTAGCCAGGAGGCAGATTATATGTAGGCCCGGGTAAATAATGTTGAGTGAGCGTAGCGAACAAGGTTGCTAGGGGGGTTCTGGGCATGCCCCGGAATTTTTTGGTTTTTAGGATGCAATTTCTCGCATTCTGCTGCATTTAAAAGACAAATTCGGACATGTTTTTATAACAAAATTTATAGTATCTATTATACATTGTTATAGGTCTAGGACAGGAATATCTAGGTAGCCTAGGTCTATTATAGTAAAAAGGTCCGGGCCTTTTGGCCTAATGGCAGCTACGCGCCTGCCCGAGTAGAACCACATATAACAAGTATAATTTGTTTGTACCACCAATCCTTCCTTTAACACATGTAACCACTACTTTCAGGTGAACGAGATTGCTAGAGAACGAGTATTTCAGCCGGCTGCCCACATAGTAGAGGGTGATGAAAGATATGATTGTACCAGACGATGTCAACCTCCCTAAACCGGACAACTTAACTCGGGGCGGCAAACCACCATCGCAGACAGCGGCCAGACAATCTGACAGACCTAGAGTTTGAGATACATGTACGTAAATATAAAGCTACATAACAATGTAAAGTTGTATCCGTGATCGGTATCTTCGCTTAAATTGGTTATGTACAATAGACTATTGTATAACAAGTAGGTCATATTTCAAATGCCTTTGTTTAAAGATACATTCCGGTTCAAAATCATTGTCACAATTTTTAAGAAGTTTTCTATCGTGTAAGCGTACTCATTATAAAACCATTATTACCCAGGTGTCTCCGTAAGCAAATTAAATTAAAGACATTTTAAATATATTCGAAAATAATAAAATCCTTTTGACTATCCTACTCCTTTTTATAAATGTTGTCGAAAATCGTTCGGCTTTTCCCTCTGTCATTTGCATTATAGTCACGTGATCGTAATTTAAATATGTTCTAAAAATAGCGCACCGAATGCAAATTAGTTTCACTTCATCTTTGTACAACGAAATACTCCTCAACGCCACTAACGACATATATTGAGCGGGGTTAAAAGACCGTGCACGACCGAGTGTGGCGAGTATTCAACGCAAGCGATAAAAATAAAATGTAGCCAATTTGTATTTACACTATTCATTGCATAGTGTTCGTCACCAGGCCCGGAATTCAGGGAGCGACTGGACAACTGACAAGGATGTGTCATGGCTCGGGGCAATCACAGCAGTGGTGGGCAACGTGTTCCACAATGGACCTCTTTGCGAAACACGAGTGCGGGTACACATTCAACCGACAGTGCGGGTGCACAGGGATTCGGCACGTTTGTGGGTACTAGTATATCTATTTAAGTACAGGGATTCTACTCTGTGGGATGTCAGATTTCGCATCGATCAGTAAAATGGCCCTATCTGAAACAATTTTGTACAAATCTGTCTAAATATAACGCCTATCCCGAGTCTTTATATTGTTCTTCAAATAAAACACAACTTTAAGCTGCATGCATGTATACTTTGCAAACAATTGCCACAGACATTGGCCATAGCAGGTCACATTTCCATACTAGGACACGGGTTCTGTCAGCATCAACAACAAATCTTCGACGGGAGAGTTTTAACTGTGAATAACATTATCAATAAAATGTGTTTCCACTAACGTGTAGGTTTATTCGGCAAAAATGTACGTCAAAAAGAGATTTCGTAGACTGATTTTCAATTTGTTTTGAAAATTTCTAAAGCGGCGCAATTCGCGTTGAAATGAGCGTTGAAACGAGCGTTCTGATTGGATTATGATTATTCTTTATATAAAAACCCATCGTGTTACATTCTAATAATCGAAAGGTCCCGGGTTCGATACTCGGTCAGGCCACGTATGTAGTGTAATTGAGCAAGGCACCTCACACACATTGCTTAGTACTGGTTAACCACTTAGGTCGGCTAAGTCTGCCCAGGAAAACATGTCTAGGTCCCCGCAAGGGGTTTGACATTAATGGAACATACATACATAACATGTGCGTCGATCAGTTCTAGCATGTTTTATTCATATTGCAACTGCTCTATACAAACGGGGAATCCCCCAATCATACCATACTAAAATGACTCATATCATAAACTTTCGTATGCAATTTTAAACCGAGGTCACGTTTCGATTCTTTACACCGTGCACGTCAAAGAATCTCGGCAGATATCTCTGTCTGTATCATTGCACTAGCCTACACAATTTAAAATTACTAATCTCTCCAGGAGGCCGCGCTCATATGGGCTACCGGTAGCGACGATGAACGTAAAAAACACACAGAAAATGGGACACTCGCATACAGTGCAATTTCGACACAGGAAGATATCTTTAAAACTGCAAAATGAGTCCCATTCATATAGAACAATGAACTTATAAGTTGAAATACGTGATACGGAAAATAATTAAAGTCGAAACTAGACACTTGATGGTATAAAACGACGGTTGACGAACGCAGCCACGACATTGCAACGCTGGAACAGTCCCATTGACAGTGGCTTATTTTGTATCCGAATACAGTGTTTCAAGGCGCGTCGTGTAGCATGGAGCTGACCACTGTATTACTGTTCGGGTGTGTAGCGTTGATTGCCGGTCGTACAATCCTAGTTGAGAAAATGGCACTGTCGTTGGTCGACAATTCGGAAGGTACTGTGTTCTTTATGTTAAAGCATTGTCACTGTCTGATTAGCGCAGTGGTTAGCGCACTCGCTTCTCACAAATGCAACCCGGCTTCGATCCTCGGGCCAGGACGTATGTGAGATGGTACGGTGGTCGCAATATCGGACAGCTTCCGATTAAATCCATTTTCGTTTGCATAGCTATACAATAGATATGTACTGTACATAATGAACGAATACATATGTTTAAACCAATATCGGACAGGTGGGTTTTCTCCGGGTACTCCGGTTTCCTCCCACGCGAATGACGACATATAAGCGTTCATCCGCGCCAACGAGAGTGGTTAATATACGTTTTTAAAATGTGTACCTTCTCAAATCCTATACATAAATGAACGAAAGTATCAATTTTATATAGATATAAATAATTCATGAGCTTCAAATAGATCGACTATGTAACATATTGACACTGTATTCGGCGCTACACGCTTCACACAGGCCAATTGTTGCGTTATGCGTAGTACCGTGGTTTATTAGAATGCGCCGTGCGGCCCGGTACTTCCGGCTTCAGCATTCGAGGTTTCTGTTGGGTTACCTCACCCTTAGGCTAGGACTTTTAAGGCGGTCCATTCGCCTGATATATCCATATATTCGACTAGCTCCATCAATTGCCTGCAGCTGCAAAATAGGGGACCAGACTGCAGAACACATCCTCCAGGAGTGTCCCAATCTTCATAGGCTGAGGAAAACAACCTGGGCAACAGATACTTCTCTCCAGACGAAGTTACATGGCTGCCGGGAGGATCTGAGGAGGACGGCCCATTTCGTGTTTGCTGCCGGCTTGTCCATGTGATTCGCGAACGACAAGAAGAAGAAGACACAGGCCAACATTTTACATATTCGATCTTTTTATTATATGCTTATATCCTACGCGTGATCTGAATCTATGTTGTTTGCACATTCCGTATAATTTATTCGGCAGATTAAAGGTTACTGTGTTATACAGCACGTTATCCTAACTTTTGTAAATACTTTTTAAGATGACGATGGTATAACGTCCGATATTGTGGAGGCATTTCTAGGCCAAAACGACATGACATCACGTGATCACTATATGGACTTGCTACAGGGGTGTAGTAAGGGGAAGTGTCAATTCTGCAAGAAAAACAAATTCATTAACGGTAAGTGCCTTTGTTGTGTGTTGTGCTTGTCCTGTAGAGTGGATGGGGCGTGGCTGCTATGTGTATTAGTTTGCCGGTGATGTGCATTTCAAACTTGGAAGGATGATTTTAATCGCAATAAGTGCGTACATGCTGTGCAGAACTCTCGAGTGGGCAGATCTTTATCATGAACTCGACATAATTGAGCTTGGTCTTATTATTATTTATATGACTTTATGTTAAACCCCAGTATGCTTACCTTGCAGTGTGTTGCGCAGAAACATATTCTTATCACAGGCACCAGACACAAATTTTTACTTACTATATGACCATAGGCCAAAAAAACATTTACATTGTTCAGTAATACGCATTGTTGGTTCGAATCCCACTGGGAGGTGGTGTCGAATTCTTTAAAAGGCGGAAGCTATCCAGATGGCTCGCGGTAGATTGGTGATTTTACCCGGGAACCCGTCCGTGCCTGAACTACTGCTCAGAGAGGCACACAGGCCTTCTTCCACCACCAATAATAGCTGGAGAATCGCCTATGACCTGAGTTGTCTGCGCGACCTTAAAACACCAAAACAAACAAGCAAACATAATAATGTACATGTTTCATATTTTAAGTGCACTTTTGAAGAGTTATCGCCAAATCAGCTGTTTTGTAAATTACCTCCCTTTACTGGTATTTAGCATGTCTCGTCTTTGTACCTCGCATTGTACTATGTGCTTTGCAAATTATGACGAATACATATGATGAAACCGAACTGGCTGTCCGATTAGCGCTGTAGTTACCAAGATCACTTATCACCAATGCAACAAGGGTTAGATCCTTGGACCCTGAATTATGTGAGATGGTACAGTCGGTGGTCACCAAATCGGACAGGTATGTTCACTCCTGTTTCCTCCCACACGAATGACCACATACCCATGCACTTTCATCCGCGCCAACGAGAGTGATTAATATACGTTATTAAACCTTGTTTCACAATCGTTATGAACTATATAGAGTTTATACTTTAACCCGAACTGTTTTAATATTACCGTCTCCGTGGCCTAGTAGTTAAGGCGTCTGCCTACGGAGCGGGAGGTCGAAGGTTCGAATTTCGTCAGGGGTTCGTTCTGATATGGCCGGTTGGTGAGCCGCCAACTAGTTAAATAAGATGGTTACCGATTGCCCACCAGCCTGGCGCCTGGCATACACGTACATGTATAGGATTCGGGAAGTACTGATGTTCATAAAAAAGAGGTGCCTCATAATAAGTCAGTAATGGCCCTTTAAAAATAGGGGTGAAACACTATAATAAACAAACACTTTACACTTTACTATTATGTACAGCGTGCTTCATAGCGACGTTGGGCAAGAACTCAATAGGTCTTCTAAACACTCTTATTCAACAGGGACGTACATAACCGATACATGTACCCTTAACCTGTCAAGACAACAAACCAAACACATTATCTGTTTGCCGATAGCGAAACTCCCTGGCTAGAGTTTATACTTTTAACACAAATTGTTTTAAATTTTAATATTACAGCGTGCTTCATAGCGACGTTGGGCAAGGCCTCAATAGATCTGGATGTAACGCTCAATGGGAAGGAGTTTCTGAAAACCTCCATTAACGGTAAGTGTGAATACAAACAAACTTAGTCGAAAACAAGATTCCAGGCAATGTGTTTCACATGTCTTCGATTTGAAGAGTGTGTGTTTTACGTTTATTTATCGTCGCTACCGGTTGCCCATATGAGCGACGCCTCCTAAAGAGATGAGTCATTTTAGATGTTTGGAAGATAGTGCAATGATACAGACAGATACCCATTCCAGAGTCTCCTCTGGTTCTTTGACATGCATGGTGTACAACACCGACACGAGACCTTGGTTTAAAGTCCCATCTGAAAGACTGTTAATTTGATTAGGGTCAGACGGGAAGTCAAACGACGAAAATTACATAAATTTACAATTCCATGATATAGTTCCAGAGTTTTCACAAGAAATGCACAAGAAAAGCACATTAATGAATTGTCGTCTGCTACACTTATTGGAATTATTTATAGCCTTTATTTGACCCAGTAAGAGTTAATTAACAAAGATTGATATGAAATGAAAAAGCATCACAAATTATGTATGTATACGTATGTATATACTCTGAACCCGCCCGCCCACATGGTTCGCCGGAGGCGAGGGTAGATAAGCTCAATCATCATCACTACTCTGAACCTCGTGTATGGGGCGCCGTTTTGCTATTTATTCAGTATTTATGTCGTGGACGTCGTGATAGCGCAGTGTATGCGCGTTCGCTTCAGGTGCGAAAGGTCCGGAGTTCGAGCCCCACTGGAGTCGTTACGATTGTGCCCTTAGGCAAGGCATTTAATTTCCACGTTGCCTCTTCTCTCTCCCTCGTGGCGATGGATTCCATCAGGAATGAGGTCTCGAGAGTGATTAATATAAGTTATAAGAACTTGTTTCGCAATCGAGCTAAAATAAATTTGTATAAGTATTTATGGATATCCATAATTAGATTTATGGATAGTATAATAATTGTAATATTGCGTGTTGTTTATAATAGTTGTAATATTGCTATATTACATGTACATGTATATATATATCGTTGAACATTCAATCTTTAGTGCCAAACCCAAAGCCCATCTGTAAGAAGACAATACCGGGGATTCCTATTGTAACTGATGTGTGTTTAGAATTCAAGAATATGAACATAAAAGAAGGGTCTGGCTGCATCTCCGTGTCCTTCAAGGTATTATTCCAGTAATAAATTGCCGTCATATATCATACTGCGTCATATATCATACTGCGTCATATATCATACTGCCATTACAATCATGCTCATTTGGTTGTGTTTGGTTGGTTTTAACGTCGCACCAACAGCTTAGATCAACTGGCGACTGACCAGCTAGTATTGGTGGAGGAAGACCCCGTGTGCCCCTCCGAGCAGTATTTCAGGCACATTTGTTCACCAGATAAAACCGCTGACCTTGCGAAAACAAGCTGGGTAGCTTCTCCACACCATCACATGAAAGAATTCGACAATCCTAATGGGATTCGAACCTTCAACAGCGAGAGGCAAGTGATTTGACGTCAACGACCGTAACGACTCGGCCGTGGTGTTCTTAACCCTTTCAACACCACATACCTCTATATAGGCTTACAAAAAGTGTAGATCCAGATGAGCCGGCTCGTGACGAGCCGTCTCATCAGGATCTGCATTTTTTGCCAGTGATATGACTATTTTTAGACATAATTACCCATTTTGATAAATGAACTTGTCCAAATGTGATTTTCTGATTCATTTATTGGTTTATGAATATCATGGACCAGTCCATGTGAGTTACTTGGTGTTGAATGGGTTAAACAAGCTTCCGAAAACTTAATGTCCTGCACTTGTAATTTCCGGCGGCGGTCAGTGGTCTATCGGGCGTCCACCCAATGGCTGAACCAATACTAAAGCTTGAGTCTGAGTTTGGATACATTTTATAACCTAGGTCCAGACCTTTTAACCAGCTGAAACTCCCCATTTGAGACACATTCGTATTATTTCCACATATTATTTTAATTATAGAATGTGTGTACAATCACATGTGTGTTAAGTTTCTAAAACTGATTCGACTTGTCTCAACATCAGAACTCAATTGGGGCGATGCTATGCAGGGGGGGGGGGGCGTCGATATAGCTACACTTCTGGATAATTTAGAGTACCGTGTGTATTTGAGAGAATAAATGGTGGTACCAGCCGTGTTGGTGTTAAATTATTTGCGAGTCTGGCCTCACCAATCTGTAACATTTATTAAGCCATGTCAGGACAACCCAACCCATTTCTTCACCCCATGTAGGTATCCCGATAGCATTAAACGGGTACCTGCTCAATATCTCCGCCGTACTACCAATCTTTGATTAAAAATTGAATAAAACTAAAAAAAAATAATCAAACAATGTTTGTATTTATTCGACTGGTTTATGTAAATGTTGTGATTTCAGATGAAGTTTCAGAAAGTCTCAATCCAGATCGGATGCTTCATGGTTTATGTAAATGTTGTGATTTCAGATCAAGTTTCAGAAAGTCTCAATCCAGATCGGATGCTTCATGGTTTATGTAAATGTTGTGATTTCAGATCAAGTTTCAGAAAGCCTCAATCAAGATCGGATGCTTCAAGATTCCTACCAATGAAGACGGAAACCAGCCAGCGGATGCGGAAGTTACGCAGAATGCAATTGAAAGCGAGGCAATTCCGGTCGGGTCGATTCTGTTCTTCCAGCCACGATAGATACATTCCTGAACATCTTCTGTAAACTAGTACATTTGACAATCCATGCGAAGAAAAATAGTAAAAGTTTAACCAGTAGATGTTTTAATTATTTTAATGTTGTTGAGTGCTGTCTAATGTTGTTAAAATGTGCGGTCCAAGCCATTGGGTTATCATAATATACGTTAGTTTATACAAATTTGTTTTAGCTCGATTGCATAACAAGCTCCTACAACTTATATTAATCACTCTCGAGACTCCATTCCTGATGGAATACATCGCCATGAGGGGAGAGAGAAGAGCCAATGTGAAATTGAAATGCCTTGAATGAGGGCACAATCATAACGGCTACAGCTTGGTCACCGCGAACACCGAGCCTTTCGCACCTGAAGTGAACACTCTACCACGGCGCTATCACAACCTACACTGATATAATATACGTTGTATCTCTTATATAATGCATAACCTACATGTATCAGCTATTTAAATACTGACACCAAAAAGAAACTGTGCACTTGTCTTATATGTACAATTTATATCCTTTTAGAAAAAAAAATATATGCAAATTTATTATAAATATTTGCGAAATATTGGATAAATTTGTGACGAATTATTTTCTTGAATCATGAGAGTAATATCCATAATTCTAAAATTACAAATCTAAAAGTAATGCTCAATATAAAAGTGCACAGTTTTTATGGTGCAATTTATATATTGTATTGTATCAATATTCATAAACTTTCTATTTACTGAGCCTAATAAAGTACCAGCAGTTGATGATGTAATACTTTATATTTATGTGTTCAACACCACCTTTATTAACCCTTTCAACACCACAAACCTCTAAATTGGCTTACAAAAAAGTGTAGATCCAGATGAGCCGGCTCGTAACGAGCCGTCTCATCAGGATCTGCACTTTTTTCAAGTAATATAACTATTTTTAGAATTTTGTTTACCCATTTTGATAAATGAACTGATCCAAATGTAATTTTGTTATTAATTTATTGGTCTAAAAATATCATGGATCAGTCCATGTCAGTTACTTGGTGTTGAATGGGTTAAAGAACATTTTGATACACCATATACTTGACACTATACATACAAATTGCTTAGGCATCTATATAGATGCTCTGATAGTGGCGGGTGTCAGTTTTAAACATGCCCGGATGTTGCCTAAGCAATGTACACGTATGCATAGTGTCGATCCTATGGTGTATCAAAATGTTCTTGTAAACAAAAATTGAACTCGAAACCATTTGTCCAGACCCCACGCATCTGTGGAATGACTAGACTCCATTCCCACCCAGATCTACTGCAATATCGCTAGTATCCAGTACAGCTTCTTTCCAGCCAGTATTCTCCTGTGCAACAAAATGACACAAACATTGTGAACCAGAACTCGGTTCTGGTGAACTCGATCACATTCTAGAATTTTAGACCTACAGCGCAGAAGAGTGCTGCGCATGCGCAGTAGTTGTAACACTATTACGAACGTACTATTATAGTGGTATGCAGTAACTGAGAATGCTATCATGATTATCCAGCTGGTATTGGTGGATGAAGATCTCAGGTGCACATCCGATCAGTATATAAGGCACGGGCGAGCACCCAAATTGCCATATTTCCTAGTTTGGTTCGAGAAATCATTATTAAAGACGTTCCCCCCCCCCGGTAGAAAACTATTACGTTGTGTACATTTTACGCTCACACCGCCTGTCAAATCACAACAAAATAACAAACACACAGTTTTATTTAACATGCCGTTTAACCATAACAAAGCGTTTTCATCCGCTAATAGCGACAGGCGGTCAGCACAGTCATAGGCGCGCTTGACTGCATGGCATAAAGGTCAAACGATGGACGATACTTCAGTTATCAACGAGTGAAATATTGAGCCGGTAATAAGTAATTCGGACTGTACTATAAATCCGGATAGTAATGAATCGTGGAAATCTGGCCGGGGAATTGGGGTACCTGGTAGACCAGTTGCGAAGCTGCGTGGATTGTGGCCAACAGTTGAACCTGGTAAACACTAAAGGAGAGAAACTCTACGGTTTCGGGTCTGTTGTATGTATGTCCCATTAATGTCAAACCCCTTGCGGGGACATAGACATGTTTTCCTGGGCAGGCTTAGCTGACCTAAGTGGTTAACCAGTACTAAGCAATGTGTGTGAGGTGCCTTGCTCAATGACACTACATACGTGGCCTGACCGAGTATCGAACCCGGGACCTTTCGGTTCCAAATACGACGCGCTGCCACTGGACCATGGACGCCACACTGTTATGTAGGTGTAATGCCAGTATGGCTTGCTGAGTAGAATCGAGAAACAATATCTCAATGAAGGTATTAACTTTGAGAATCTTGAGTTGAGAACAATTTGATTTTAAGATGTTTTGTGGAATTTTAGTTCATACAAATTTATTTTAGCTCGATTGTGAAACAAATTCTTACAACTCAACCCTCCAAATGTCAAGTTATCCACGTCACCAGAAGGAAACATCCTATTCCCAGCAAATATAAACTCCATGGAGTCCTACTTGAGTCGGTCACCTCAGCCAAATACCTTGGCGTGGATATCTCAAATAACCTATCGTGGGACACCCACATAAAAAGGTCAACAAAGAAAGCAAAGCAAACATTAGGATTTCTACGTAGAAACCTCCAGGTCAAATCAGAACCCCTTAAGACCATGGCTTACCAGACACTAGTGAGACCCCAGCTTGAATATGGCTCCGAGGTCTGGTCGCCCCATACCCAAACATTGATAGACCAAATTGAAGGTGTCCAGCGAAGAGCAGCCCGTTGGATAAAGGCTGACTTCTATCGTACCTCAGGTGTTACAGACATGCTACATTCCCTAAATCTACGCAGACTAGATCAACGGCGTATTGACAATAGGTTATCCCTTATGTATAAAATTCAAAATGATCTTGTTGCTATTCCCATTGAAAATTACCTAGTTCCTCTCTCCCGTCCTGCTCGCCATTGCCATTCCTTAAGCTATAGGTTAATTACAGCAACTACAAACTACTACAAGTTTTCCTTCTTTCCAAGAACAATCTATCATTGGAACCACCTCCCTCCTGACATTGTCCATCTCCCTACCATAGAGAAATTCAATACGGCAGTTTGCCATATTGAACATGCCAGTCCCTAGTTGTTCTGCGTAGCTGCTTTTAAACTTTTACCACAACTTATTTTCATTACCTTCTTAAATTATACTTTTAACTACTCATACTTTTAACTTCTTTGCGGTTTTTTAACGCGCAACATGTCTACGTCCCCGCGAGGGGTTTGACATTAACGGAAGATAGATAGATATAACTCATATGAATCCCTCTCGAGACCTCATTCCTGATGGAACCCATCGCCACGAGGGAGAGAGAAGAGGCAATGTGGAATATAAATGCCTTGCCTAAGGACACAATCATAACGGCTACAGACTACAACACTCCGGGGCCTGAAGCCTTTCGCACCTGAAGCGAACGTGCTATCATGACTTCCACAATTTTAGATAGCTGTCACCTCAATACACACGTAATTTAGCCTCTTAAGGCAGGTGGTATCTTTATTGAGGTATTCTCTTGGACATGTTTGACTGTATTAATCAGCGGTATCATATATGGGGCTTAGTTTAAAGTATTATCACAATATTTTCATTTTTATGATAAGAAACATTACCTCCCTTGCATTAGGCCTACGTTACTTATGTCCAGTGTCAATTTTACTTGTGTCGCCAAAATGAGAAATTATTGGCCGAAATGGTAAACCGATGTCATTAGCATTTCATTCATATTTTGGTTAGTAATACATAATACTAGTGATGCACCAAGTATGAACACATTCTATTATTGCAATCTTTTTTTACAAAACTGTAGAGAATGGACCATCTCTTGTATTACATGGTTCATTCTAGGTCAGAATTGTTGGGAGAAGTGAGAAAGCGCATGGTCGCTTCCTTAAATGGTGTTCTTTAATATACTTCTGCAAAATAGGGTTAATATGCACAGTACAAACATTAAATACAACATTTGAGTAGAAGGAGTGCTTTATAATGGGCCAGTGTATCTTACTAGACAACATTTTGTTTGAAAATCGTAAAAACTAAAAAATATTTATTTAGGGAGAAGTGGGGCCCACAGAGGGCGAAGTCAGGGTCCCTAGGGCGACAATTTCGCCCACATCGCCCTCTAGAATGATCCCTGTATTATCACAGTAGTGACAGGAATAAACATGGTACATTATAGTTCTGACTGTATATTTCGAAGTTTCGGTCAGCTAATCGTAAATGAAAAATAATACATTGACTCAACAAAATTCATAACCGGTGATGTTTTATAGTATTTAGAGCAAACTTATAACCAAATAATATCAATATTCATATCATAGTATTGGTTATATTTTATTACAGACCGCAATACATGATTTTCTGGATAATCAGTTTGGCTAAAATGCATTAAATGACAATAAGAAAATATGTATAGTGTATGATGATTAATTGACTCCAAATATTATAAAATACCAGGTGACCAATTAGGAATTTTGTTGAGTGTATATAGTGTCATGTTAGGGCCCTGTCACATCTATACGTCCGCGCATGACGTTTCTGAGACCATCGTTGAAGTCCTAAGTTAAAATTGAATGAAAACGTGGTCAGAACGTATACGAAATCATGTTACCATGCACCGGCGTGCCTGTCATGCATCAGAGATCGTATACGTGTGTATATGCGAAGTCGTACCACTCGTGCAGGCTAAACTGTCCTTACCACATTTCTATGAGTTCTAGTCAAGGCAAACTACAAGTACGCACGGCGTCCTGTGTGTGTTTTACGTTTATTTATCGTCGCTACCGGTTGCCCACGTGAGCGACGCCTCATGAAGATACTAGTCATTTAAAAAATGTTTGGAGGATAGGCCTAGTGCAATGATACAGACAGAGACCAATTCCAGAATCTCCTCTGGTTCGTTTACGTGCACGGTGTAAAGCACCGACACAATACCTCAGTTTAATGTCCATCTGAAAGACTGTTAATTTGATTAGGGTCAGACGGGGGATCGAACCTGCGATCCCTGGATTACCAGTCCAGCGTGTTACCACTGGACTACATATCCGTCTGTAGCACGGCGTCCATTGCGTACGCACATATTTATACACTGTGAGAACGTCATAGACGTAGTAGACGCAGCGGAGAAGCGATGTCCCCACGCATGCACATCCTTACAGTTGTTATACTACGTTGCCCACGTCCACAGACGAGCAGGGGCATAGCCAGGAGGCAAATTATGTGCAGGCCCGGGCCTTTTGACCTAATGGCAGCTGCGCCTGGCGAGTGGGGTCTGGACAAATGGTTTCGGTTTCAAAAGCTTGACATTATACATACATATTTTTAATCTATATCCAAGCAAGTTATTATACCCGTCACTAGCAACGCCATTCAGTGTCAAGGTCAAGGTCAAGATCGTTCGAATAACGTTCGTACCGAGTAAAACCTAGTCCATAACCCGTTCTGGTCAGGACACGGAAGCTCGACGTTTGTTTTGAACAGTATGCATCCCTTTTAAGTTCTCAACACGTATCAATGACCCAGCAGGAGCCTCCGTGGCCGATTGCCCCTCACCACTGCAGGTTCAAATCCCACTGGGGGATGTTGAATTCTTTTCTTGTGAGGAATCTATCCAGCGGGCAGGTCGGTGGTTGTACCCGACTGTCCGGTCGTGTCGGAAATACTGATCGAAGGGGCCTCCGGGGTCTTCATCCGTCACTAATAACTGTGGAGAGTCGGCTTATGATAGAAGATGTTGATGCGAATATAAATCCCACAAAAACACAAAAGGCTCGATTAATAGCAACATTCCAAAACTCGTTTCATAAAAAGTGGTATGAAATCAGCACGTGTTTAAGATCCCACATATAATATACTTGTATTGTTATTGCTGAACGATTTTAGTGGTTTTATCGGGAACCTAGATATATCTAGATAGATAACAAGATCCTGGTTTTCTATGGGGGTTAAATGGGAATATCTGTAAGTTACCCCCCTTTACTAATAGCTATTTAAATATATTTCTCTTCCATGCATTTCTATAATCATAAAATTCTACTTATAAATTGCTCATAGCTATTCTTAAATTAAGATACAGTAAAACACAAGCATAATCTAGGACTGACCAAACATGTTAATGTATATACACTAAGTGTTTTATGTTTATGTATCGTCGCTACCGGTTGCCAATATGAAGAGATTAGTCATTTTAGATTTTTGGATAGTGCAATGATACAGACAGAGACCCATTCCAGAGTCTTTCTCTGGTTCTATTACGTGCACGATGTAAAGCACCGACACGAGACCATCTACAGCACCATTTCGAGCTATATCGCCGGCGGGCAGTTTACTTAACAACACCTTTCCTGGGCAGGCTCCAGCGGTTAACCAGTACTTGGGTGCACCAACCTCCGTAAGAAACTTTTGCCGGAGACACGGCCTGAGCGGTGCTCGAACCCGTGACCATCAGTGATGATAGGTTACAGTGGTATACAAGTCAGCGACCTTAACCACTCGACCACGGAGGCGGACTCTAATACTATTTTTTTTATTTAAGTTTATTTAACGTCGCTATCGGTTTCCCATTTGAGTGACGGGCAGTTTACCTAACAACACCTTTCCCGGGCAGGCTCCAGCGGTTAACCAGTACTTGGTGCACCAACCTCCGTAAGAAACTGTCAACTTGTTCATATAAATGAGACACGGTCCTCTAACACTAATTGCAGTATGGTCATATTTATACTGTCTACATAGCCTACGCAAAGAAGGAATATACCGTGTTTAAAATATACAATAAAACTTTGTTTAGCGCGTTAAAATAATATTTGTATTTCAGTTAATTACTGGCGAATAAAACATGGTGTGTGGCGAATAAAACATGGCGTGTGTGGTGAATAAAACATGGTGTGTGTGTGTGGTGAATAAAACATGGTGTGTGTGGCGAATAAAACATGATGTGTGTGGTGAATAAAACATGGTGTGTGGTGAATAAAACATGGTGTGTGTGTGGTGAATAAAACATGGTGTGTGTGGCGAATAAAACATGGTGTGTGTGGTGAATAAAACATGGTGTGTGTGGTGAATAAAACATGGTGTGTGTGTGGTGAATAAAACATGGTGTGTGTGGCGAATAAAACATGGTGTGTGTGTGGCGAATAAAACATGGTGTGTGTGACGAATAATACATGGTGTGTGTGGCGAATAAAACATGGTGTGTGTGGCGAATAAAACATGGTGTGTGTGGCGAATAAACATGGTGTGTGTGTGGCGAATAAAACATGGTGTGTGTGGCGAATAAAACATGGTATGTGTGTAACATGGTGTGTGTGGCGAATAAAACATGGTGTATGTGTGGCGAATAAAACATGGTGTATGTGTGGCGAATAACATGGTGTGTGTAGCGAATAAAACATGGTGTGTGTGGCGAATAAAACATGGTGTGTGTGTGGCGAATAAAACATGGTGTGTGGCGAATAAAAGATGGTGTGTGTGGTGAATAAAACATGGTGTGTGTGTGGTGAATAAAACATGGTGTGTGTGGCGAATAAAACATGGTGTGTGTGTGTGTGAATAAAAATGGTGTGTGTGGCGAATAAAACATGGTGTGTGTGGCGAATAAAACATGGTGTGTGTGGTGAATAAAACATGGTGTATGTTTGGCGAATAAAACATGGTGTGTGTGGCGAATAAAACATGGTGTGTGTGTGGCGAATAAAACATGGTGTGTGTGGCGAATAAAACATGGTGTGTGTGCAACATGGTGTGTGTGGCGAATAAAACATGGTGTATGTGTGGCGAATAAAACATGGTGTGTGTGGCGAATAAAACATGGTGTGTGTGTGTGGCGAATAAAACATGGTGTGTGTGGCGAATAAAACATGGTGTGTGTGGCGAATAAAACATGGTGTGTGTGGCGAATACAACATGGTGTGTGTGGCGAATAAAACATGGTGTGTGTGGCGAATACAACATGGTGTGTGTGGCGAATAAAACACGGTGTGTGGTTCTGATAGCAGGAATTAACCACGTATAAAAGGCCTACGACCTGCGTGGTTAATTCCTATCAGTCAGAAATCCCAACCATGTTTTATTCACCAATAAATAATTAAAAACAAATATTATTTCTTAAGTAAGTAAAGTTACGTTATTTCACTTTTGGTGATATTTTCAAGATGAAACACACCTGTACCAAACTTGATCTATGCGTGTGTTTTACGTTTATTTATCGTCGCTACTGGTTGCCCATATGAGCGACGCCTCATGAAGAGATTAATCATTTTGGAGGATAGTGCAATGATACAGAGATGCCCATTCCAGAGTCTCCTCTGGTTCTTTTACGTGCACGGTGTAAAGCACCGACACGAGACCTCAGTTTAACGTCTCATCCGAAAGACTGTTAATTTTATTAGGGTCAGACGGGGGATCGAACCTGCGATCCCTGGATTACCAGTCCAACGTGTTACCACTGGACTACAGATTCGTCTGTAACTTGATCTACCTGTATTATATTAGTCACTATACACCACACGAAATTTAACGATATTTAACACTTTAAAGCGACACTACATCAGTGAAAACACAATTTTATACACAATGTATTTGCTTATTATATGGTATAAAAAAAATTTTAACTGAGTATATCAACTAATAAACAAACGTCATATACGCGGTTTGTTGACATAACATAATAATGTAAACATCCATGCGTAATATTGTTTGGCAATATTAAACTGAGACATTTGCATATTCCGTGAACTTACTTCGTTAATAATCGGATTTCCGAAGTAAACTATGAGCTTTAGATTATGGTACACTTACTTACTGACTTGATTCAAATATTAACGGTAAACACCTAACGCATGTCCTGATCGTAGTTCACGGAAACTTACGAAGGCTTTGGCGGAGATTAATGAGTCTCAGTTTAATGTTGCCAAGTAATAAAACTAGTGTATCCCGAATAACACGATTTATGGTACAGATTTACCGTTATAGCTCACAGTTGTGCCTATTTATTTGTAGACTATTCTTAGTTAAATTATCTCTAAACGATACCGACCGTTATATGAAATCATATGTTCAATCTACACAAACACTGTTTATTGATTCAATGTTAGTGTTCGAATATATTCGGAAGAATGTGTAGTAGCAATGCATTTAACGTGAACACATGCATTTTTAATTGCTTTTTGCTATGTAATGTCGCTTTAACGCCATTGAAGGAGGAGGTTTCGGTAAAACTACAATCTATAAATAAGGAAATGAAACTAAAATCTAAGGAAGAAGGAACTTAAAACACACATGAACACATGTTTGTACAAGTTCATTGTGTAAATTGAAAACATAAAATGCAGTTTAAACCAAATATACGTATTAAAATGGAAACACTCTATGTGCTTCTTTTGCTTGGCCTGTTCGGGCGGCTGAACGGAGATGGAACTCTTACAGGATTACATTATCAATCCAGAGGTACGAGAGGTGTAGCAGAGGTGTTGCTATAATGTAGTAGATAGACACAGAGGTAGGAGATAATTGTTGCTATATCGTAGTAGATAGACACAGGGGTAGTAGAGGTGTTGCTATAATGTAGTAGATAGACACAGAGGTAGGAGATAATTGTTGCTATATCGTAGTAGATAGACACAGGGGTAGTAGAGGTGTTGCTATAATGTAGTAGATAGACACAGAGGTAGGAGATAATTGTTGCTATATCGTAGTAGATAGACACAGGGGTAGTAGAGGTGTTGCTATAATGTAGTAGATAGACACAGAGGTACGACATAATTGTTGCTATATCGTAGTAGATAGACACAGGGGTAGGAGATAGTTGTTGCTATTATGTAGTAGATAGACACAGAGGTAGGAGATAATTGTTGCTATAATGTAGTAGATAGACACAGAGGTAGGAGATAGTTGTTGCTATATTTAGTAGATAGACACAGAGGTAGGAGATAGTTGTTACTATAACGTAGTAGATAGACACAGAGGTATGAGATAGTTGTTGCTATATCGTAGTAGATAGACACAGAGGTAGTAGAGGTGTTGCTATAGCGTAGTAGATAGACACAGAGGTAGGAGATAGTTGTTGCTATAACGTAGTAGATAGACACAGAGGTAGTAGAGGTGTTGCTATAACGTAGTAGATAGACACAGAGGTAGGAGATAGTTGTTGCTATAACGTAGTAGATAGACACAGAGGTAGTAGAGGTGTTGCTATAACGTAGTAGATAGACACAGAGGTAGGAGATAGTTGTTGCTATAGCGTAGTAGATAGACACAGAGGTAGGAGATAGTTGTTGCTATAACGTAGTAGATAGACACAGAGGTAGGAGATAGTTGTTGCTATAACGTAGTAGATAGACACAGAGGTAGGAGATAGTTGTTGCTATAACGTAGTAGATAGACACAGAGGTAGGAGATAGTTGTTGCTATAACGTAGTAGATAGACACAGAGGTAGGAGATAGTTGTTGCTATAACATAGTAGATAGACACAGAGGTAGGAGATAGTTGTTGCTATAACGTAGTAGATAGACAATAACGCTATTACTTGTATATATACTTAAATTGTATGCGCAGTCTATTAATA
Organism: Archivesica marissinica; assembly: GCA_014843695.1. NCBI lineage: Eukaryota > Metazoa > Mollusca > Bivalvia > Venerida > Vesicomyidae > Archivesica > Archivesica marissinica. Next base: position 58,421 of record JABXNX010000053.1, on the reverse strand, counting down.
CATCATTCAACACGCTTAGTTTCTCTGAATAATTTTGCTTATTTAATGTCTGATAATGATATTGCTAAATTATGTGCCAAAACCTGTAATAGAATTTTAATGGAAAGACGTAATATTTTATATAAAACCTGAATCATGTATATAGAAATCAAACAACTTTATAATACTATTACGATTTAACTTTTGTATACATATATGTAAATGCAACATTTTAACCTGGGATGTATAGTTTTACTGTTTTATAAATATGTATTTATAAATTGAATTTAAAGTAAGTTTTAAGATGCTGTTATATTATATCTTAGTTTGTCTCTTATGACTCAAACATGAGTGGTTTTGTACATTGTTTTAATATTACTGTTTAAATATGTTGTGTATGCTTGTACAAAAATGAGACGTAACTAAACATTTATCTATCTATAGCTGGTGCAAACACAGGCATGACATAACTTGTATACACATGTATATATATATATAGATCCTCCATCCCCTGGCATTGAATGCAGCAATTTTGAGGATAGCATGTCTGGAGTTCATGGTGGAAATGTCGTCTGCGAAATAAATCGAATCTGTAAATTCTGTTCAAACGACGTTTTTAAAGGTACATGTATATATTTTCAAGATTTATTATCTCTTAAGAAATAATATACGTCTTTCAATTATGTATTGGCAAATAAAACATGGTTTGGAGTTTTGACGCGTAGGAATATAACACGCAGTGTTATTGACGTCACAGAACTCCATAAATCCTAGTAAAATTACACACAAAACTCCAAAAATGGTAGTAAACTGACGTTACATTTGACGTTACTCGCTAAACAATGGTTTATTGCAGATTTACCCACGATACATTCATTCTTTGTGTATACAGACACAATTTCGAGCCATGTTTGAAGTTGGTATACACAATGCAACTCAATACAACAAGTCTATACTGTACAGTTTCGATTCAAGGTCGAATAATGAAGGATAGTTTCACATGAAGGCCGAATAATGAAGGATAGTTTCACATGAAGGCCGAATAATGAAGGATAGTTTCACATGAAGGCCGAAGACTGAATACAAATTTCAGTTGGAGGTTGAAGACTGAGGAGAGTTTCAGTTGAAGGTTGAAGACTGAGGCGAGTTTCGGTTAAAGGTTGAAGACTGAGGCGAGTTTCGGTTGAAGGTTGAAGACTGAGGCGAGTTTCGGTTAAAGGTCAAAGACTGAGGCGAGTTTCGGTTAAAGGTTGAAGACTGGGGCGAGTTTCGGTTGAAGGCCGAAGACTGAGGCGAGTTTCGGTAAAAGGTTGAAGACTGAGGAGAGTTTCGGTTAAAGGTTGAAGACTGAGGCGAGTTTCGGTTGAAAGCCGAAGACTGAGGCGAGTTTCGGTAAAAGGTTGAAGACTGAGGCGAGTTTCGGTTAAAGGTTGACGACTGAGGCGAGTTTCGGTTGAAGACTGAATACAAATTTCAGTTGAAGGTTGAAGACTGAGGCGAGTTTCGGTTGAAGGTTAAATACTGAGGCGAGTGTCGGTTGAAGGTTGAAGACTGAGGCTGAAGGTCGAAGATTCGGTCGAAGATTCGGTCGAAGTTTGAGGACTGGAGGTTGAACAATGGCCGCCAATTATACACCTGGATGGCCAATCGATACACTCGGGGGGAGCAAATCTATACTCCTGGGGATGTCCAATTATACATATAGGGTTATATAGGTTATTTATGCATCTTGGGAGGGGTGGGGTCAAGTACGAACAGTTTGTAAAACTTGTGTCTTCCACACAGTTGCTATTCAATTATTAGTACGTGTTGCAATAATTGCGCTGACGCTTTATAGTTAACACTCATTGCATGTCTATAGTGCAAAATACTTTATTTAACGAGGAAACCCATTTGAACAATCTAACATGAGGCCCTCAACAAATTAAAACAAGAAATAGCATAATGAAACATGTAAATAGTAACCAGTAAAACTTCCATAGGAAATAAGATATAAGCTGCAAGAACTAATACTTATATGCATGTATAATTATAAATTATCAGTTTATGTTATTGGTCTATGCTTTGCATCACCTGATATATAAAACTTTGAAGTGTGGAACAGAATGTGGTGTTTTGGTGTGATATGGGAGGGAATTCCACAAGTGTGACCCTGCATATAAGAAAGAAAGTCTAGAAGGTTCAGCAGTTGGCTTAGGAGGGTAAAGTTTGAAATTGGCGGATGATCGCAACTATCACTAAGCTGCAGCATAAATGACGTTATCGTGTCCAATGTTTACGTAACCGCCTCCGTGATCGAGTGGTTATGGTCGCTGACTTGTATACCACTGTAACCTATCATCTCTGATGGACACGGGTCCGCCTCCGTGGTCGAGTGGTTAAGGTCGCTGACTTGTATACCACTGTAACTTATCATCTCTGATGGACACGGGTCCGCCTCCGTGGTCGAGTGGTTACGGTCGCTGACTTGTATACCACTGTAACCTATCATCTCTGATGAATACGGGTTCGAGCCCCGCTCAGACCGTGTCTCATTTATATGAGAAAGTTGGCAGTTTCTTACGGAGGTTAGTGCACCAAGTACTGGTTAACCGCTGGAGCCTGCCCAGGAAAGGTGTTAGGTAAACTGCCCGTCGCTCAACTGGGAAACCGGTAGCGACGTTAAATAAACTTAAATAAATAAAAACTGTTTACGTTGTGTTTATGTTTACACAGCGTGCATCATTGTGACAACAGGGTCTGAAGACATTGGGCTATATTACTGTATTTATGACAACAAGATATTCCAAACAGCTATATCAGGTAAGACGTAGGCAACACTATATTCCGAACTGGGGGTAAGGTAACATGTTTGTTAACCGGATATTCCAAACTGCCATGTCATATACGACGTAGGCAACACTATATTCCGAACTGGGGGTAAGGTAACATGTTTGTTAACCGGATATTCCCAACTGCCATGTCATATACGACGTAGGCACCATGATATTCCGAACTGGTGGGTAATGTAACATGTTTGTTAACCGGATATTCCAAACTGCCATGTCATATACGACGTAGGCACCATGCTATTCCGAACTGGTGGGTAAGGTAACATGTTTGTTAACCGGATATTCCCAACTGCCATGTCATATACGACGTAGGCACCATGATATTCCGAACTGGTGGGTAATGTAACATGTTTGTTAACCGGATATTCCAAACTGCCATGTCATATACGACGTAGGCACCATGCTATTCCGAACTGGTGGGTAAGGTAACATGTTTGTTAACCGGATATTCCCAACTGCCATGTCATATACGACGTAGGCACCATGATATTCCGAACTGGTGGGTAATGTAACATGTTTGTTAACCGGATATTCCAAACTGCCATATCATATACGACGTAGGTAACATGATATTCCGAACTGGTGGGTAATGTAACATGTTTGTTAACCGGATATTCCAAACTGCCATGTCATATACGACGTAGGCAACAAGAGTGTTGTCCTGATTGACATATTCTTAATTGGTATGACATTGATTATGATAAAAGACATTCTATATGTTCTTAAGAGCTCATTCCACGGGCTTCCGTTCAAATTGTTTCATTTAATCAACCGATTAAATTTCACAGTTACACACTAAATATAATACGATGATTGCAAAATGTTTCGAGGTAAATTTGGAGAAACACTCGGATATTTCAGATCCAAATCCGCCACCACTGTGCAAGATAAACTTACCTTTCGTCAAGGATATTACACATATATGTATGGTTGTGTACAATGTTAGGCTAAACGGTACTCGCTCTGCGTGTGTTAACACGACATTTCAGGTTTGTACTAGTTATGTTTTCGTTGTTGGGTTAAGGGCCTGCCACATATAAAAGTCTTGTGTCGTTGCTTTACACCGTGTACGTAAAAGAACCAGAGGAGACTCTGGAATGGGTCTCTCTCTCTGTATCATTGCACTATCCTCCAAAAATCTAAAATGACTAATCTCTTCAGGAGGCGTCGCCCATATGGGCAACTGGTAGCGACGATAAATAAACGTAAAGTGACTACAACGTGGTGAAATCGTCGATTACGCTATGAAATATCATTGATTTGGGCGCGAACAAACTGATGTGAACGCCAAACTGCCACGATGTGTTGGACTGTTCAAAACAAACAAGGCCATAGATTAGGCTACAAGCACAGGGTCAGTACAGGAGTCACTCAATACTGTCTCACATCTCATATTCGTTGATGTATAATATTATTTGCATGCTCAGCCCGGTCATAGATTAGGCTAGACGCACCAACATGTACAGGGTCAGTACAGGAGTCCCAATACTGTCTCACATCTCATATTCGTTGATGTATGAATATGTTTGATGTATAATATTATTTGCATGCTCAGCCCGGCCATAGATTAGGCTACAAGCACCAACATGTATAGGGTCAGTACATGAGTCACTCAATACTGTCTCACATCTCATATTCGTTGATGTATGAATATGTTTGATGTATAATATTATTTGCATGCTCAGCCCGGTCATAGATTAGGCTACAAGCACCAACATGTATAGGGTCAGTACAGGAGTCACTCAATACTGTCTCACATCTCATATTCGTTGATGTATGAATATGTTTGATGTGTAATATTATTTGCATGCTCAGCCCGGCCATAGATTAGGCTACAAGCACCAACATGTATAGGGTCAGTACGGGAGTCACTCAATACTGTCTCACATCTCATATTCGTTGATGTATGAATATGTTTGATGTATAATTATGTGCATGCTCAGCCCGGTCATAGATTAGGCTGATATATTGTATTTTAATGTTTTTGTCGCTCAGTATTGTGGACAATACCTGCTCAACCAATCATCTTATGCCTCGCCTCGTTCAATCTTAAGGGATACACCTTTTCAACCAACCAGATGCCACTATTTCCATAACATCACCTGACCCAAAGCATAATACTCTACTTTTACACTACGCATACACAGAGCTTGGAATAATGTATGAGCTTGTGTGTGCTTACGTTTATTTATCGTCACTACCGATTGCCCATATGAGCGAAGCCTCCTGAAGAGATTAGTCATTTTAAATTTTGGAGGATAATGCAATTATGCAGACATGCAGAGACCCATTCCAGAGTCTCCTCTGGTTCTTTACGTTCACGGTGTAAAGCACCGACACAATGTATGATTAATAGGTATGGACTATATAATTAATGTCATGCATGAAGGACTATGAACTGAAAAGATGCTATCGTTAAAACCATATTCTAAACACATGTATAGTAGTAGGGAGTCCGGCTTCTACAGAGTTACACGACATTTCAGCTATAAACATCTGAAGTAGAAGAAAATTCGACTCCTAGTCACGAAAATCCGACTCCAAGTCACGCGGACCAAAATGAATGATGTGACATAGCCAAGTATGCCTGGTATATATGTCCTCTGCTGTTTGGTGGAGTAAAAGTTGTACCAATTAATGTCATGCATGAAGGACTATGAACTGAAAATATGCTATCTTTAAAACCATATTCTAAACACATGTATATGGGTAGCAAAGTATAAATATCATGCGAACAATAATACAGACGATTGCTGAGACAGAAATATGTTTATATTGCTGGTGTTGTGGTCTACGTCATAAGCCTTTTATCTGCATCAGTAGAGAGTTAATTTACACAATTAATTAAAGGTAATACATTTGCAGGTAACGGGTGAGAAACACAAGAGATCTGTTAACGTCGCCTGCTTCTCGAATCCGCCAGAGGTACACAGTCTATTATCTGCAGACACATCTGAAGTAGAAGGGAGTCCTGCTCCTACAGAGTTACATAGAGTATCAGCTATGAAAACATCTGAAGTAGTAAGGAGTCCGGCTTCTACAGAGGTACACGACATTTCAGCTATGAAAACATCTGAAGTAAAAGAAAATTCGACTCCTAGTCACGAAAATCCGACTCCAAATCACGCGGACCAAAATGAATGATGTGACATAGCCAATTATACATGGTATAGATGTCCTCTGCTGTTTGGTGGAGTAAAAGTTGTACCAATTAATGAATGAATAGCGGGTTAATAATTTCCATCGGGGTATGAACTACATTGTCTGAAGGCATTCACACTAACTTTAAGCATGCCCAGTTCATACCCCAATGTAAATTATTAACCCGCCATTCATTAATTATGCTTATATTACTTATATTTACATTAATTATTCTTTTTAATGACACTACTTCGCATTTAAAATCTATTTAGTCCACATTTTGCGACTTGCCATGTGTTGAATCTGGTAAATAGATCATCCTTGGAACAGTGTGAGGAACGCTGCCTAACACTGCGCATGCGCATGGTCGTAACTTCGAGTGCGCATGTCAGCTGCATGTCATAACCGAAGAAATACATACGACAATGGATAGAAACAGGACATATACGTTCATAGAAGGAAATGCAATATTTAATTATGTATCACTGTCCATTATATTGTTGCAAATTGAAGATTATAAGATTGCAAAAAAGATTTCTTGATTGAATGTTCTACATCCTACATTCTCCATCAGCAATTTTACCGGAAGAGTAAGCGACCCAACGATGCTAATTCTACAATAAAGACAAAGTAATAAAAAGACTCCAACGTGTGTCTATGTGCTATTTTCCAAATCCATAACTGTTATTTAAGCCAATTATTGACAGGACCAATTTGGATCAATGTCTAGGTCACAGCCTATCGTATCGGACCATCACCGACCGACGGGATCAAGCTGGCTAGTGGTAGGTCGGTGGTTGTACCAGGGGAATAATTCTCCCAATTATACCATAGGCTATCAAAGATGTGAACGCCCTTTGGCTGTCACATATCAGATGTGTAAATGCCGAAATCATTTCCCCTTCCTGTTATGCGAGATTTTGGAAAGTTGTATTCAATTTCCTGCATTTTGTGACCTACATTCATTGCTTTATAAAATCCACATGTTTGATTCTTGAAATATGTGGCACATTTTGGGTCTGTCACTGGGACTATATTTTTATAAGAATTACTTGCCTTACAAGTAGTAACGCCATTTGCATGATAAATGTGAGGAAGTCGGAACATGATTAAGACCTAAGATGACTATTATCGCCAGGTGACGATAACAATACGCAAAAACACATAACATGGGCGTAACGGTATACGATTGTACCATATGTAGGTAGTTTTCATACAGAGACCAGAACACATTAAGCGTATGTGTAGATAATACTTACTTATAATGTTACGGTACTTAGGTTTTTCCGAGTAGTGTAAGCCACTAAGTCGGCTTATCAACTCTTCCTTTAAATTGTAACATTATTGTTCGTACGGTTGCATTTAGTGTATACAAGTGTTACTGCTAAATGTATTTAATGTTTTTGCCAGTCAATACACTTGATCGATATCAAATATTGTGGGGTTCCACAATTTGTCAAGTTTGGTTTTTAAATCCATTCACTAATACGTAATATAACAAGGCAACACTTGGGAGTGTATAACTATTTTCTTTAATTAACTTTAACCAAAACATGATTGCATATTAATTACTCTCATAGTGTAAACCATAAACCATCGCAACAGCAAACAGTGACGTGTTACTAAATTTAGCACTGATGAAATTATCTGTCTCCTTATTCCACAAACACCGGGAACCAAACTGCATCCCGGGACGCTCCTTCATAGAACCTATCGAAACCACACACACCATTTTGTAATGGCCGTAACCCATAGCTTTTATCTCCTCCACAATCCGGGCACTTAGGAGTTGGCTAAATGATTTACACAGAACTGGGTCATATGCTTTGTCGTGTAAGGTTTCAACTAATATCTTCTCGGCAGCCTTTTCAATATCTAAATTTAAAAAGTTTTTGTCTGGTTCAAGCTTGTATGTATTTTCATGCTTAATGAGGTGTCTTGTTGCAGCGCTATTCACTCCGAGGGGCGTAACTTCCAAAAACGAAGCTGTTTCTGTTTTCAACTCTGAACGTTGAACCTGGCCTCGTTTGGGACCGGCTGTGTTGGTTGGCAGAACTCTAGAACGTACCATACTTGGAGATCCGCCTATTAGATTATTTCTGTTCTTTATCATCGTGACAGTCAGTCGATGTATCGACTTTTCAACTGAAATCTATAATTGGAAGTATTTAGAAGAAGTTGCATGATTTTTTCATTGTAATTTAGCTCACACGTACACGAGAAACTCTTGGGTCAATTTTGATGAAACTTGGCAATGAGTATCAGAGCAACTAGACATAGATTTGACTAGACTCGTTCGGATACGAAATCAATTTCCACTTGTCCTCCCCAAACGTCTCCGTCAATGCTGGTGATAGTTGGCATGGAGTTTCGGTAACTAGGGCATGGAGTTTCGGTAACTAGGGCATGGAGTTTCGGTAACTAGGGCATGGAGTTTCGGTAACTAGTGCATGGAGTTTCGGTAACTAGTGCATCACAATTAGCTCAAATAATTCCGATCTGAAATGCATGATGGATGTCATGCTACACATTTTGACAATCTATCTATCTACTAGTAAGTGTGTGATCTGATTAGTTACAGTGGCATTGTGTGGCTAGTATATGGTGTATAGGTACGCGAGTAGCGTCCTCGTTATAATACATGGCGAAACACATTATAATGTTGTGTGAAGTACTAAAGTTTATTATCAATCACACAAACCAAAATAGGAAAGAGGTAACGATACAAGCAGGTTACTTTCTCGTCAATCCAACATGTATGTACATAGGAAAGAGGTAACCATGCAAACAGGTTACTTTCTCATCAATCATACATGTATGTACATAGGAAAGAGGTAACCATACAAGCAAGTTGCTTTCTCATCAATCCTACATGTATGTACATAGGAAAGTGGTAACCATACAAGCAGATTGCTTTCTCCTCGATCCTACATGTATGTACATAGGAAAACGGTAACCATACAAACAGGTTACTTTCTCATCAATCCTACATGTATGTACATAGGAAAGAGGTAACCATACAAGCAGGTTGCTTTCTCCTCAATACTACATGTATGTACATAGGAAAGTGGTAACCATACAAGCAGGGTGCTTTCTCCTCAATCCTGCATGTATGTACATAGGAAAGAGGTAACCATACAAGCAGATTGCTTTCTCCTCAATACTTCATGTATGTACATAGGAAAGAGGTAACCATACAAGCAGGGTGCTTTCTCCTCAATCCTGCATGTATGTACATAGGAAAGAGGTAACCATACAAGCAGATTGCTTTCTCCCCAATCCTACATGTATGTACATAGGAAAGAGGTAACGATACAAGTAGGTTACTTTCTCATCAATCCTACATATATGTACATAGGAAAGAGGTAACCATACAAGCAGATTGCTTTCTCCTCGATCCTACATGTATGTACATAGGAAAGCGGTAACCATACAAACAGGTTACTTTCTCATCAATCGAAAAAAGAGGTAACCATACAAGCAGGTTGCTTTCTCCTCAATACTACATGTATGTACATAGGAAAGTGGTAACCATACAAGCAGGGTGCTTTCTCCTCAATCCTGCATGTATGTACATAGGAAAGAGGTAACCATACAAGCAGGTTGCTTTCTCCTCAATACTACATGTATGTACATAGGAAAGAGGTAACCATACAAGCAGGGTGCTTTCTCCTCAATCCTGCATGTATGTACATAGGAAAGAGGTAACCATACAAGCATATTGCTTTCTCCTCAATCCTACATGTATGTACATAGGAAAGAGGTAACCATACAAGCAGGGTGCTTTCTCCTCAATCCTGCATGTATGTACATAGGAAAGAGGTAACCATACAAGCAGGTTACTTTCTCCTCAATCCTGCATGTATGTACAGAGGAAAGGGGTAACCATACAAGCAGGTTGCTTTCTCCTCAAGCCTACATGTATGTACATAGGAAAGAGGTAACCATACAAGCAGGTTACTTTCTCCTCAATCCTACATGTATGTACATAGGAAAGTGGTAACCATACAAGCAGGTTACTTTCTCATCAATCCTACATGTATGTGCATAGGAAAGAGGTAACCATACAAGCAGGTTACTTTCTCCTCAATCCTACATGTATGTACATAGGAAAGAGGTAACCATACAAGCAGATTGCTTTCTCCTCAATACTACATGTATGTACATAGGAAAGTGGTAACCATACAAGCAGGGTGCTTTCTCCTCAATCCTGCATGTATGTACATAGGAAAGAGGTAACCATACAAGCAGGTTGCTTTCTCCTCAATACTACATGTATGTACATAGGAAAGAGGTAACCATACAAGCAGGGTGCTTTCTCCTCAATCCTGCATGTATGTACATAGGAAAGAGGTAACCATACAAGCAGGTTACTTTCTCCTCAATCCTGCATGTATGTACAGAGGAAAGGGGTAACCGTACAAGCAGGTTGCTTTCTCCTCAAGCCTACATGTATGTACATAGGAAAGAGGTAACCATACAAGCAGGTTACTTTCTCCTCAATCCTACATGTATGTACATAGGAAAGTGGTAACCATACAAGCAGGTTACTTTCTCATCAATCCTACATGTATCTGCATAGGAAAGAGCTAACCATACAAGCAGGTTACTTTCTCCTCAATCCTACATGTATGTACATAGGAAAGAGGTAACCATACAAGCATATTGCTTTCTCCTCAATCCTACATGTATGTACATAGGAAAGAGGTAACGATACAAGCAGGTTACTTTCTCATCAATCCTACATATATGTACATAGGAAAGAGGTAACCATACAAGCAGATTGCTTTCTCCTCAATCCTACATGTATGTACATAGGAAAGAGGTAACGATACAAGCAGGTTACTTTCTCATCAATCCTACATATATGTACATAGGAAAGAGGTAACCATACAAGCAGATTGCTTTCTCCTCAATCCTACATGTATGTACATAGGAAAGAGGTAACGATACAAGCAGGTTACTTTCTCATCAATCCTACATATATGTACATAGGAAAGAGGTAACCATACAAGCAGATTGCTTTCTCCTCAATCCTACATGTATGTACATAGGAAAGAGGTAACGATACAAGCAGGTTACTTTCTCATCAATCCTACATATATGTACATAGGAAAGAGGTAACCATACAAGCAAGGTTACTTTCTCCTCAATCCTACATGTATGTACATAGGAAAGAGGTAACCATACAAGCAGGTTGCTTACTCCTCAATCCTACATGTATGTACATAGGAAAGAGGTAACCATACAAGCAGGTTGCTTTCTCATCAATCCTACATGTATGTACATAGGAAATGGGTAACCATACAAGCAGGTTGCTTTCTCATCAATCCTACATGTATGTACATAGGAAAGAGGTATCCATACAAGCAGGTTGCTTACTCCTCAATCCTACATGTATGTACATAGGAAAGAGGTAACCATACAAGCAGGTTGCTTACTCCTCAATCCTACATGTATGTACATAGGAAAGAGGTAACCATACAAGCAGGTTGCTTTCTCATCAATCCTACATGTATGTACATAGGAAATGGGTAACCATACAAGCAGGTTGCTTTCTCATCAATCCTACATGTATGTACATAGGAAAGAGGTATCCATACAAGCAGGTTGCTTACTCCTCAATCCTACATGTATGTACATAGGAAAGAGGTAACCATACAAGCAGGTTGCTTACTCCTCAATCCTACATGTATGTACATAGGAAAGAGGTAACCATACAAGCAGGTTGCTTTCTCATCAATCCTACATGTATGTACATAGGAAAGGGGTAACCATACAAGCAGGGTGCTTTCTCCTCAATCCTACATGTATGTACATAGGAAAGAGGTAACCATACAAGCAGGTTACTTTCTCATCAATCCTACATGTATGTACATAGGAAAGAGGTAACCATACAAGCAGGTTGCTTACTCCTCAATCTTACATGTATGTACATAGGAAAGAGGTAACCATACAAGCAGGTTACTTTCTCATCAATCCTACATGTATGTACATAGGAAATAGGTAACCATACAAGCAGGTTGCTTACTCCTCAATCTTACATGTATGTACATAGGAAAGAGGTAACCATACAAGCAGGTTGCTTTCTCCTCAATCCTACATGTATGTACATATTAGTTATACTTGACTATGTTTATTCAAAGAAATAAATATTGTTGAAACTAAACATAAACACTTGCATACTGTTGTGCAGTATGGCCAATAGCAGAGATATTGTCAATCAAAACTTGGTATATTGACAAATGACGTAATGACTTGTATAGGAATTTCCTTAACCCGTCGAATAGTGTAATATGGAAATATCAATGGGTTTTTTTAATTCGTAAACTGAAATATGAGGTTAATGATATATATATATATATATATATATGTCTCTTGAGTAGATTTTGTATAAAACATATTTTTAATTCTGATAAAAAAATAATAGTATATCAAGCTTAATTTAATAATATGTTATTGCTCGATTGGTTTTAAATGTATATTTATATAATTTAAAGACAGGCAAACTGGTCGAGTCACACGTTTTAGCAACATAAGTTACGGCCCTTCCCGACAAGATAGTTCATTTTAATGATTGCATTTAACTATATACCAACGGATAATAAACTACTTACCTATAGTATTAGGCATGCATTCAATCAACGGTCCATCATTTCTGCTTAACTTGTTCCTGTTACATACAATAACATGTGCATATATAATCTACACTCCATGCACAAGAACACCTTACTGTTTAAATCACTTTCATACACTTGACAAGCTGAATTACACTTAGCTTTATTATTTATTATTATTGAAGTTGGTTATAATAGTGAGCGCATTTTCAAATCGATAGAGTGTGCGCACTGATCGAACACAAACAATGCCATGTATATTTTGAGCCGTCTTAATATAAAAACTGATCATTTGTAAAACAAAACAAATATAGTGATCTAATGTTACAATTAATCTGTAGTCGATAACCTAATCTCTGTTGATGTTAATCTAACGTAGATATTATCAATCAAATATAGTTTAGTAGCTTGAATGGTTAAACGGTTTAACGTTAGTAAAGCTTTTCGATAGGTCAATAATGTTTAGTATAGTTTTATCTAACTGGGGTGTTCTTTTTTTATCTATTATGAGAAGCAGCTGCTAATGAGAGACATTGCTGTGTTTTCTATTACTTCCCTTGATATATAATAACCGAGTTATCCCGAAATATATATTGGTACTTTTAGTTGGAATCCTTTGTTTTTACTGTTGTTTTCTAACTAGATGTTGCGGTAGGATAAATGAATGTGTATCCAAATCATGTTAATTAATTGATAACCATTATTTACAGTAATGTATTCATTGGATATGATGTAGGATATCTGTCGAGATGTAATAATTTAATAATTATAAGATGAGAATGTGGATGAAAATGGATAGCATGTGATGCACAGAAAACAACGATAAAAACAGAGGAAACCAATTAAGAGGATCAATCTAATTTTAGGCAGTAGTCTGAGTCATGTTTCTCATTAACTCGCCCTCAATCAGAATGAGGTTGATATTTGATTTTCTAAAATAGTTCTTAGTTGCCCGTATTAATCTTCAAATTCTTAATACTGTGTTTACATTTTAATTTATCTTTCGTTTTCAATTAGCGGTTGTGTGCGTGCGTGCGTGCGTGCGTGCGTGCGTGCGTGCGTGCGTGCGTGCGTGCGTGCGTGCGTGCGTGCGTGCGTGTGTGCGTTTACGTTTATTTATCGTCGCTACCGGTTGCCCATATGAGCGACGCCTCCTGAAGAGATTAGTTATTTTAGATTTTGGAGGATAGTGCATGATACAGACAGAGACCCATTCCAGAGCCTCCTCTGGTTAGTTTACATACACGGTGTAAAGCACCGACACGAGACCTCGGTTTAACGTCCCATCTTAAAGACTGTTAATTTTATTAGGGTCAGACGGGGATCGAACCTGTGATCCATGGATTACCAGTCCAGCGTGTTACCACTGGACTACAGATATGTACTACTGACCCATTCGATGATGATGATTGAGCGTATTTACCATCGACTCCGGCGAACCATATGGGCGAGCGTACTAAGAAGTTTAGTTAACACTGATATATTATAAACTGTATAATTATTTGGAATTTATGGAATTTCATAACATTTGGCAAGACTGACTATTGTTATTAACAGTCCTCCTTGGTTTACTCTACATTTTGCACAATTAAGTACATGCCTTCTTAGTTTATTCTATACCACACACAATTAATTTCAGTCCTCCTTGGTTTACTCTACATTTTGCACAATTAAGTACAGGCCTTCTTAGTTTATTCTATACCACACACAATTAATTTCAGTCCTCCTTTGTTTACTCTAGACTGTGTACAATTAATTACGGTCCTCCTTGGTTTCATCTACACCGTGCACACTTAATTACGAACCTACTTGGTTTACTCTACATCATGCACAATTAAATTCGCCCTCCTTGGTTTTACTCTACAACGTACACGATTTATTACGGGTCGTTGACTTCACACAGTTGTATGTTTGAATAACACTGCGCGGTCGAATCCCTTGGGCAGACAGTTTTAATATGTTATGATACTGAAGATGCTCCCTCCCCCGTGGTTTAAAGAGGACGGTTGTATATTGATGAACACGTATGAAGTTTAGGATGTACAGTTGAGAAGTAACAGTGATGTTTAAAGAGGACGGCTGTATATTGATGAACACGCGCGACGTTTAGGGTGTACAGTTGAGAAGTAACAGTGATGTATAAACAGGACATGCTGTATATTGATGAACACGTACGAAGTTTAGGATCTACAGTTGAGAAGTAACAGTGATGTTTAAAGAGGACGGCTGTATATTGATGAACACGAGCGACGTTAATGGTGTACAGTTGAGAAGTAACAGTGATGTATAAACATGATGGTATAAGCTATAAGACAAATTACAAACTGTTATCAAATGTTAAATAAATACTGTATACTAGAGCGCATTATTCGCATGTGTTCTAGTATTGGAGAGAACAATACCCAGGAAGATGTGGAATGCTGATTTAAACATATTTCAAGATGTGTCCGCTTTGAAAGTGCATATGCTCATTCAAACCAGAGAGCGTTCTCTTGAATGACAAATATGTGACAACCCGTTCAGAAGAACGTCAGTTTTAAAAGTTTAAACTTTATTTATTTTACAACGATTGCGAAGCAAGGTTTAACAACTTATATTAATCACTCTCGTTGGCGCGGATGAAAGCGTATATGTGGTCATTCGTGTGGTAGGATACCGGAGTACCCGGAGAAAACCCACCTGTCCAATCTGGGTACCACCGTACCATCTTACATTCTTCCCGATCCGAGGATCGAACCCGGTTTGCATTGGTGAGAAGCGAGCGCGCTAACTACTGCGCTAATCTGACAGCCAGTCAGTTTTGTTGCAAGATATGCAAGAAAACATTTACTCAAAATGTATGCCGCTGAAGTGACATATGCTGGTTCATACTGGAGAACGTCTTCATGAAAATCCCGTATGCAAAAAATAGTCCAGTCCAGTAGAGCTGATCGTCTGAAATGGCATATGCTAATTCATACCGGGGTACCCCAGCATGAACGTCAACCATGTACGAAGCATTTATATTACATATTACTGATGCATCCGAATGGCCATATGCTAATTCATACCGGGGTACCCCAGCATGAACGTCAACCATGTACGAAGCATTTATATTACATATTACTGATGCATCCGAATGGTCATATGCTGATTCATACCGGGGTACCCCAGCATGAACGTCAACCATGCACGAAGCATTTATATTACATATTACTGATGCATCCGAATGGTCATATGCTGATTCATACCGGGGTACCCCAGCAGGAACGTCAACCATGTACGAAGCATTTATATTACATATTACTGATGCATCCGAATGGTCATATGCTGATTCATACCGGGGTACCCCAGCATGAACGTCAACCATGCACGAAGCATTTATATTACATATTACTGATGCATCCGAATGGCCATATGCTAATTCATACCGGGGTACCCCAGCATGAACGTCAACCATGCACGAAGCATTTATATTACATATTACTGATGCATCCGAATGGTCATATGCTGATTCATACCGGGGTACCCCAGCATGAACGTCAACCATGTACGAAGCATTTATATTACATATTACTGATGCATCCGAATGGTCATATGCTGATTCATACCAGGGTACCCCAGCATGAACGTCAACCATGCACGAAGCATTTATATTACTGATGCATCCGAATGGTCATATGCTGATTCATACCGGGGTACCCCAGCATGAACGTCAACCATGCACGAAGCATTTATATTACATATTACTGATGCATCCGAATGACCATATGCTGATTCATACCGGGGTACCCCAGCATGAACGTCAACCATGCACGAAGCATTTATATTACATATTACTGATGCATCCGAATGGCCATATGCTAATTCATACCGGGGTACCCCAGCATGAACGTCAACCATGCACGAAGCATTTATATTACATATTACTGATGCATCCGAATGGTCATATGCTGATTCATACAGGAGAATGACAGATATTCCAGAACAAATAAAATGACTAATTTAATTCTGCAGACCTCGCCCTGGCGCGACGATAAGAAACGTATCCAAAAAAAATATGAGATTAATTAGTTTCTACAATTTTTTTTTAGCTCGATTGCGAAACAAGCTCTTACAACTTGTATTAATGACTCTCGAGACCTCATTCCTGATGGGATCCATCGCCACGAGGGAGAGAGAAGAGGCAACGTGTAATTTAAATGCCTTGCCTAAGTGTACAATCCAGCGAGGCTCGAACTTCAGGCCTTTCGCACATGAAGCGAACCACGCGCTACAACTACGCATTCACGACTTCCACTATGAGATTAATTGACAGGTTATCAACAATTACGATGTAACCGTGTAACAAGCTGTAGCTATTACGATTGTGTCCTTAGGCAAGGCACTTAAATGAGAGACATTACTTGTTTTCTATTACCTCCCTTGACAGATAAAGTGAAATAATCCGACATGTATATTGGTCCTTTCAGTTGGAATCCTTTGTTTGTACTGTTGTTTTCAAACTAGAAATTGCGGTAGGCTAAATATAATCTTATAAAAATCATGTTTATTATTTGGGTATGCTGTTTATTATTTGGGTCTGCTGTTTATCATTTGGGTATGCTGTTTATTATTTGGGTATGCTGTTTATTATTTGGGATTGCTGTTTATTATTTGGGTATGCTGTTTATTATTTGGGTCTGCTGTTTATTATTTGGTATGCTGTTTATTATTTGGGTATGCTGTTTATTATTTGGGTATGCTGTTTATTATTTGGGTCTGCTGTTTATTATTTGGGTATGCTGTTTATTATTTGGGTATGCTGTAGGATATCTGTCGAGATTTAATAATTTATTATAAATAAGATGAGAAAACGGATTAAAGCGGATAGCATGTGGTGCAAAGGAATCAACAATAACAACAGAGTACACCAATTAAGAGGACCTATCTACTTTTAGGAGTATTCAGGGGCAGTAACTGACTAGATGTCTCTCATTTGCACACTGTACTGCATACTCAATAACCAATAGCTACGGTAAAAGATAACAGCGGGGAACAGCGACTATAGATAAGATAAGAAATTATTTTACTATAGTGACATGTGCATTAAACATAAATAACAAACACATATATACAAAATGTTGCACCCGACCCAGTGGGCCTATAAGTCACCTCATATATAAAGTTACAGTTAATGACATTTAACTAACATACATATATATACGATTTCAAACAATTATGGTTTGAATATGATCAGTGAGAGAAAGAGTTGTTAATACTATATGTGGGAAGAGACCAAGTAGCTAACTAATGTTTCTCAATCAGGTTCATTATTTGATAACCAAGTATTACAATAAAGTGTACATTTGGGTATGATGTAGGATATCTGTCCATTTTTAATAATCATAGGATGAGAAAACGGATGAAAATGGATAGCATCTGGTGCAAAGGAATCAACGATAAAAACAGAGTAAACCAATTAAGAGAACCAATATTCTGTTTGGAGTAGTCATGGGCAGTAAATAATTAATATTTCTCAATCCACATTGCCTCTTCTAGTCTCCCTCGCGAATATTGATTCCATCAGGTACGAGGTCTCGAGAGCGATTAGAATAATATTGTAACTTTCGCAACCAATTTGCATTACAGCTGTAGCGCAGTAGACATATGCAGTGCGGATCATTGTTTGTTATTGCTAGTCGGGAAGAGCCTCCGTTGTTGAATGTTTAAGCATTATCAATGTTGTTATAACTCGCCTTTCGTCGCTAACACCAGAGCCGTGAGTTCACTCTATATCATGGAACAGTGACAATATGATGATATACGTGTAGGGATCGGGTCATAACGTACCTGAGTCAAAACGTACCCTATACCCTCGGGTCAAAACGTACCTCTCATCGGGTCAAAACGTACCTCAGGTCGGGTCAAAACGTACCTCAGGTCGGGTCGAAACGTACCTTTGATCCGACCACGACGTACCTTCTCAAAATCATAATATCATAAGATATGTTCCATAGAAATGACTCCTGGTGCGGGCCTTTGTCTAATGTTGATCAAACTTGTGGCCCAAACCATTTGCATGTTCATATTATGTATTTTATCTGTTTATGCATGACATATATAATAATGATTTGCAATAAAATATGATTAAACTAAAAAACATAGAAATGACGTTGTAAGTGTATTTTGTCGCTTAATATTGACATCTTCAAATCTAGAAAATATTTTAGAAAGCTATTTTTGGAAGATAGATTAAATATTTAAAATTGTAAGTCGGTTACGGAGATTGGAGAATTGTGTACTGGTTCCAAGCCACGAAATGAAGATGTTCTTCACCACGACTGACCGTACGATAATGCACCAGAGTGGGCCCTGCACAAATCTAAGAGAGAGGAAGTTAGCGTCGCTGTACTGTTAAACAATCCCCTGTTATCAAAGAAATTATTATTAAAACTGTTTAAATATATTTACTTTGAAAAGTGGCTACTTCATTACACAATTAAAATAATTTGTATTTCTTAAACACTTCTCTGTAAACCCATGACTGTCTATACACTAATCATGTGTTATGCAATACATATGCCTACATTGTTGTTGTTGCTGTTGTTATCGGAGTGATGCATTGAATACTATTATGTCAGCGTTATGTGTGTTTGTGGTGGTGCAGTAGGTAGAGTGTTCAATACTGCTAGGCGATGTCCGGTTGGGTTGAAACTTGTCTTAATTGTTCCATATCTCAGGTCGCTGCCCCATACTTACGAATGTTGATGAATCAAAGCATGACGATGTTTTCTTTTGAGGATACCTTTAAATCGGTTATTTATACATTTATTTTGCAACTACTGTTCGATTATGTACCCCGATCTGTTACAAGGAAGTTATTAGATAGGGGACGGAAAAGAACTGGCTTTTATCACTATTGTACCATAATAATTATTTACACCATGTAAATATTATGTGCACACCGTATTGCTGTGAAAACTATAAACGAAAATGGATCGATTTGTCATCAGGAACCCTGGACCATCCACTTCCACTGCTCCCCCGACTCTATCAGGTCGTCCGAGAATGATACAGACCACAATTGAATCTCTAAAAGTAACAGTGCATTGCAATTCACATTTTTGTCATTGGTACCTATTTCGGATATTGCATTATAAATCATTATGCAATGTATTTTGTTTTTGGATTTTAATATGAAATATCATATGCACTACCAGGATCTGTTTGATTGCTACTCTATTATAGGTGCCTGACACTACCTCCCTCATCAACGGGGAAATAAATTACTGAACTAAACAACATAGGAGGAATATGACATCCCTGCAAGGGGTTTGAGAACGAAGGAAAATAGAACTTTTCTTGTAGAACTTGTTAAAAATTGTGTGTGTGTGTGTGTGTGTGTGTGTGTGTGTGTGTGTGTGTGTGTGTGTGTGTGTGCGTGCGTGCGTGCGTGCGTGCGTGCGTGCGTGCGTGCGTGCGTGCGTGCGTGCGTCGTGCGTGCGTGCGTGCGTGCGTGCGTGCGTGCGTGCGTGCGTGCGTGCGTGCGTGCGTGCGTGCGTGCGTGCGTGCGTGCGTGCGTGTGTGTGACTTTTTTATTTATTTACGTGTAATTGTTGAATATATTATTTTGACTTAGTAACATCAATGACTAACAATATTACAACTCACAAGAAACTTTTTTTCTTGTTATTTGTACATCTTTTTCCAATTCGGATAGCTACCTGAAATGCTCATAAATCATTTCGGTGGAAAAAATTCTCCCACAAGTTGTCTGTTTATATTCGGCTACTGAACCAGTCAGGTGACAGTTGCATTAGGCTTCCGGTACGCACATCGGAATGTTATTGAACGATGCTTCACCTCTGTCAGCGAAAATAGGTTAAAACTATTTGAATATTTTAAATACGGATGTAAATGGAAAAAATACGCCGAGCATAGGAATACGCCGAGCATAGTGGTAGAAACTGGTATATGGGGAGACTTGTATTGTCTCGCTATAGAGCTAGCTTTTATATTGACACGGTAGAGTATTTACAATGTAGCTTCAGGTAATGGAGGATCAGTGGTCGTGACTTGGGCTTTTTAAAATTTATTTTAGCTTGATTGTGAAACAAGTTCTTACAATTTATATTAATCACTCTCGAGACCTCATTCCTGATCGGAATCCATGGTCACGAGGGAGAGAGGAGGCAATGTGGAATATAAATGCCTTGCCTAAAGGCACAATCATAACAGCTCCAGCGGGGCTCAAACTCTGGGCCTTTCACATCGGAACTTCCTGAAGCGAATGCGCTATCACGACTTCCACAAATATAGGATGTCTTGGGCTTGGTTACTTTATCCCCAGTGACCCTAACATCAGTGAATACTGAACAAAACATGTTTTATTACGAAATAGGCAATACCTGTTTGGCATCCGTGGTCCAGTGGTAGAGCGTCGGATTTGGAATCGAATGGTCCCGGGTTCGATACTCGGTCAGGCCACATATGTAGTGTCATTGAGCAAGGCACCTCACACACATTGCTTAGTACTGGTTAACCACTTAGGTCAGCTAAGCTTGCCCAGGAAAACATGTCTACGCCCCCGCAAGGGGTTTGACATTAATGAAACATACATACATACAACCTTGCCTTTGGCAATACAATATACATACATAATATTATACATGGCATGAGAAACAAAGTGTAATATACACAAATTACAATACATTAATAATAGATTGACGTCATGTTATTTAAAGCAGTTGAGAAGCTATATTGACAAAGTGCAAAACCAATTGGTCATTGTGTGATAATACATATTAATATGATAGCATACTAATTAGTGGTGATATCAGAATAAATCCAAATGAACCGCGCATGCGCATTTTGTGTTTACTATTTCCGTTGAAGCTCCGCAACTTTCAATAGCCAAAACATGCTGTATGTCATTTCTACGGGTAAACTTGTTCTTTTTACATTACTCTCGTACGTTTTTATTCAATATTTAGGTGAATTTCAATGACCTTTTTGTATCGGCATCATTTGACATTTGTAATGTGCCCTCCCCTCATATGACATAACATGATTGCCTTATGTATTGCTACTGGTATAAACTTGGTTTCTTAGGGCCCATGCCTGACTACACAGGCTCCTACCTAGGTTGGAAGTGCTATACCATGGCTCATTCTAGAGGGTGACTTGGGGCAAAATAGTCGCACTATAGACCCTGACTTCGTCTCCTGAAATCCTTTAAATAAAACAATTTATTTTCATGCACAATTTTGTAAGTAAGATACACTGGGGCCCATTATAAAGCAATCCTTCTATTCAAATGTTGTATTTAATGTATGTGTCATACTGTGTATTTTTAGCCCTATTTTATAAATTTATTAACACAATTCTGGAGGCATCGGCCAATTAACTAGAGGGCGACGATAAATAAATGTATACCAAAATTTAATTAGTTTGGAAATGAATGAACTTTCCATTTGTGACACATGATTTGTTTGTTCTTGTGTGTAGTAGTCGTGGACGACACATTGCATCATTTGTGACACATGATTTGTCTGTTGTAGTGTGTAGTAATCGTGGACGACATATTGCATCATTTGTGACACATGATTTGTTTGTTGTAGTGTGTAGTAGTCGTGGACGACATATTGCATTATTTGTGACACATGATTTGTCTGTTGTAGTGTGTAGTAGTCATGGACGACATATTGCATCATTTGTGACACATGATTTGTCTGTTGTAGTGTGTAGTAGTCGTGGACGACATATTGCATCATTTGTGACACATGATTTGTCTGTTGTAGTGTAGTAGTCATGGACGACATATTGCATCATTTGTGATACATGATTTGTTTGTTGTAGTGTGTAGTAGTCGTGGACGACATATTGCATCATTTGTGACACATGATTTGTTGGTTCTAGTGTGTAGTAGTCGTGGACGACATATTGCATCATTTGTGACACATGATTTGTTGGTTCTAGTGTGTAGTAGTCGTGGACGACATATTGCATCATTTGTGACACATGATTTGTTGGTTCTAGTGTGTAGTAGTCGTGGACGACATATTGCATCATTTGTGACACATGATTTGTTTGTTGTAGTGTGTAGTAGTCGTGGACGACATATTGCATCATTTGTGACACATGATTTGCTTGTTCTAGTGTGTAGTAGTCGTGGACGACATATTGCATCACAAGTCACGTCTACAACTCTCTACATCATCTAAACAAGAGAAGCTTCAGAGTTTGACGGAACTTGGAAAGAAAATTCCACCTCGCCACATCATGACGAGTACAAAAATAGGTATACCATAATATACAGTAACATATACATGTACTATAAACCTGGGCCTTCGTACCGTATATTTCCGGCCATAAGCCGCCCTTTTTCTCATCCGGAAATGTGATGAAAGTACTAGGTCGACTTATGGATGAAAAACAAGCAACAACAATAATTTGAAAAAACAAAGTTGATTTTTTTTTACTCTATTTATGTCTGTTTGTTTTATTTGAATTGATTAATATAACAATTGGCGTAGACAATTATTTACATTATAAACCATAGGAATACTTATAAACAAACTTCCTATATTATTGTTGGTCATTGCGTATGATTTTTATTTGAATAAAGTCAACCAGATATCTCAATGAGATAAGAAACCATTGCCTCAGCAAATGTCGTACGTCCTAAGTACCCAGGATCCAGCTTAAATTCACCATTTTCAATACAAAATTTGACCCTCGACTTATGGTCGGGTATATACGGTAATTAGTTCCAATAGTGTCTACCACTATACGTTTTATTTAATTTATTTTTTATTAATAATGGTTGGCAGTTTTATAATGAAAAACATTGTTGTATTCCGCATTGTAGTTTATACAACATTTATTGTCCCTTCACTCTGTTTCTGGGGTGGTTTTTGTACAGAAAATTATTTGTTATTTAACCCTTTCAACACCACAGACCTCTAAATTGGCTTACAAAAAAGTGTAGATCCAGATGAGCCGGCTCGTGACGAGCCGTCTCATCAGGATCTGCACTTTTTCAAGTAATATAACTATTTTTAGGGGGGAAAATTACCCATTTTGATAAATGAACTGATCCAAATGTAATTTTGTTATTAATTTATTGGTCTAAAAATATCATGGACCAGTCCATGTCAGTTACTTGGTGTTGAATGGGTTAACTGTAGAAGTTAAGTACTGTAACAACATACAATATTAATCTGACGTTAACAGGACGGGTGATTAACAAGTTGCGGAATAATGAGGATGAAGATATAAGTAAAGCTGCCAGGAAGGTGTACATCATGTGGAGGAGTCACTTCGTCGAGCGCATGGACCGGCCACTGATCGAAGTGAAATGTGATTTGAAGACGGAAAAGTTACGAAAATCTGGAAGAGATTTATTGGCAGGTGCTCTAGCTATTGAAGTGAGTTTTGTTTGATTGTACGCATATTATTATTCATTGTAAATAATGCCCCAGGGATGTTTTCCACTATTCCAAACGGGGGGTGTTTATTAGAGATAATACTGTTTTATGGGAAAAAGTAATCAACTTGTACACATTGTCGCGAGATAAACTAGTTGTATACACATACTTGCTTTGTTTACGTACTTGCTTTGTTTAGATCTACCTCTGATCTCTTAAATAATATTTGTGAGAGCGAAAATACATGTCGATTCTGGTCTCTGTTTCATTTATGCGTTATGAACTAAGTGGAATCTCGGTTAAGGGTTGTGGTTGATTTATTTCCTCCCACGAAGACCCTGTGACATCTAATAGACTATTATATGCGATCTGCTTTATCAACGAGTCATAATGATTTACATGCGTGTTTTGTTTTTCTCAGTTACAAAAAGGAGATAAACTGGCAGAAGCAATAGAACGAGAGACATTCCAGGAAAATAAACGCCTCGTCAGCAACAGCTATAGACGCACTATTCGTCATCTTGTATTCACGCTGAGAAATCAGGACAAACTTAGACATAAAGTTATTTCAGGGGAAGTAACTCTGTCAGAATTTGTGAAGGAAAATAAGAAAAGCTGATAAAAAAGTTATCATGTCTGTGCAATCTCAAGAAAATGAGACATGGATACGAAAATCAAGGGTTGCTTGTGATAATAAGCTATAGCAAAGGTGGGTAACTCTGTCAGATTCGTGAAAGACAATCATGGATTTCTTGTGATAAGTGTCGCAACAAGGGAAAATACTACGTCATACATTGGTTAAGAAAGACAATGTGGCTGCTTGTGGGAAGAGAGTATTGCGACAAGGATTGTAGCTTTCTGTGTTTGACATGGGTTGGAAAATAAGAAACATGACTTGGAATTGGAAATGACTTGCATGTAGGATGAAATACTTGTTAGTGGCACAAAATCAAAACAAGGGAAATAACAAGAAATTATTTACAACAAGGGAAGCAATTAAGCAATTAAGTCAGGCATAGGTTATCAGACAAGAAAGGTATGTATGTATGTTCCATTAATGTCAAACCCCTTGCTGGGACGTAGACATGTTTTCCTGGGCAAGCTTAGCCGACCTAAATGGTTAACCAGTACTAAGCAATGTGTGTGAGATGCCTTGCTTGCTCAATGACACTACATACGTGGCCTGACCGAGTATCGAACCCGGGACCGATCGATTCCAAATCCGACGTTCTACCACTGGACGCCACACGATGAGCATGGAAGGTGATGAAATCAATTGGAACTGACCATGTAAATGTGCAATCGGTAAAAACAAGTGGTTATGGAAATAATTCTGTTGGAAAATTGGAAGAGAAAGTAAATAAACACGCATTATGATTTTCTGGCAGGAAGAAGAAACGATCATGGTTTAAAATAAGGATTGTTGGTTTAAGACGAGGATCAATGACAGCAACTGTTACTTATCCTTGCTCTATGTTAATTTTGGCTGACCGCTTCTCACCAATGCAACCCAGGTTCGATCCTCGGACCGGGAAGTATGTGAGATGGTACAATGGTCGCCAGATGAGTCCGGTGGGTATTCTCCGGGTACTCCGGTTTCCTCCCACATTAATGACCGCATTTATGCTTTAATCTGCGCCAGCGAGAGTGATTAATATAAGTTGTTAAAACTTGCTTCGCAATCGTTGTAAAATAAATAAAGTTTAAACTTATGTTAATTTAACCCTTTCAACACCACAGACCTCTAAATTGGCTTACAAAAAAGTGTAGATCCAGATCACGAGCCGTTTCATCAGGATCTGCACTTTTTTCAAGTAATATAACTATTTTTAGAAAAAGAATTACCCATTTTGATAAATGAACTGATCCAAATGTAATTTTGTTATTAATTTATTGGTCTAAAAATATCATGGACCAGTCCATGTCAGTTACTTGGTGTTGAATGGGTTAACCTTCAGCATGATGTAGGCGAAATGAGCACATCGGATGTCAATATCAAATGTCAATAGCCCTACTTTCTAGGGAAAATATTCCACATTTGCTATCTGCCCATTTCGCTATCAGCGTGCTGAAGGTTAAAATCACCATCAAGGTTGTCAAAGTCATTCATATTAGGCAGCTCTCTAGTGTAGGCTTACACAACGTTGGTTCTATCAGTGTGTCTACCAGTGTCTGAAATAACTTCTGCCCGTAATCCCTAGAATCTTCCGCCACAAATAAATACTTGAGAACATGACAAGACAACAACATTTCATCTCCTCAAATCAGTTATATGTATGTCACATTTAAAGCAGCATTACATCGTGTGAAATAAAAGATATTTGAAAAATTCAATTTTTACTTATTGGTAGCAATGCTTATGCTTATGTTCATTTGGTAAACAGTGTTTTTTATTTTGCTATAAAACAAACTCTAAACCGAAAGTAGGACTTTCCGAGTCGATTGGTCACGCACTTGATTACAACCGGAACTCATCGTCCGCACTTGTTTACATTCGGAATGCATCGTCCCCATTTATCCCACGTTGTCTTTATTAATTAAATTACTTGATATGTTGATTCATACCTCTGTTAGCTAAGTCTTTTAGGGACATTTCTACATCCCCGCGAAGGGTTCGACATTAGAGGAAGATAGATAGATAGTCTTTCATGTTCAAAATATATACGTTGTTTTCTACAACCTCTGTTGTTTCACGCATGCGCGCTGTGCGTGTTTACATTTCGTGTGTTGATAAACAAATTCGCGTATACGACAGTTTAAATTTATTGGAATGTTATCGTTTCTGAGCGACTATTTCGATTTTTGTAAACACACACATAAGTATTTTACCCAAAACATCCTTTATTATGATGTAATGCTGCTTTAAAGCTCAAAATTATGTCCATATTAAATATAATGATTTTCTTGCGAGGACCATTTTCAGATTGTGTGGCCCAAACTATGTATTATCATACTACAGTCAAACCTGTCTTAAGCAGCCAGCCAAGGGAATCACAAAGTGGCTACTTAACATAGGTGGCTGCTTAATAGAGGTCAACTGTATAATAAAACAACATATTGGGAATCTGGAAACTGGCTGCTTAATACAGGTTGGCTGCTTAATAGGTGACCGCTAACACAGGTTTGACTGTATGTATTTTAGCTACATAAGTAACTCTATCTTCTATTTTCAACGTGACTGATTGGACAATTGTAATGAAACTTGGTATTGAGCATGAGAACAATCAATAGATACAATAAGAGCGGAGAGCAACCCTCGATCGCTCACCTCACACAGCTATGCACATCATCCATAGTTTGACCTAGTTTTGGTGTGACTTCTCCCTATTTTGGCTGGAGGGAGAAGTCACGGAGGGAGAAGTGACTTCTCCCTAAAATTTGGACCAAAAATGACCCTGCAAGCGATTGGGTCCATAAATTAATAAATTTCATGCAAAATATGGTTAAAATACACAGTATGATCATTAAATAGAACGAGTGTTTTATAACGGGCCAGTGTCTTCTGGACAAAATCTTGTCTTGAAAATTGTAAACAAAATATATTTATTTTTTTAGGGAGAAGTGGGGCCCACGTCACCCTCTAGAATGAATCCTGGTTTACTTATCAGAACCAAAATTTCATAAATGTATATCATGTGATGAAGTTTGAAAACTAGTTATGAAAATTAGACTGGCTACAATAGTCTGACTACAGTCAGGCAAATGTTGACTGAATGGACACATTCACAATACCTCACTTTGAGCTTTCTGACCCACAATCCAAGATGGTAACCATGGCGGTCATTTTGAAATTTCTCTTTTACATGTCTCCTCCCAAACACCATTTTGATGAAACGGACGAACGGCAAATAGTACATCAGAGTAGTAGAGTATGGTAATCCCATTTCACAGCGATTCTACAACGTTTTTCTTGTTCATCTTATGCGGGCCGTTGTCTCTGGTGTGGGTCGTTGTCTGATGTTGTTAAAACTTATGGCCCAAACCATTTGTATTTTCATGCTATGTATTGTATCTTTATGTGTATGACATATGTACCGTAATCGTCTATATATAAGACGCAGGTTTTTTCCATCCAAATTGGTATCCAAAAATCTGCTGCGTCTTATGCTCCAATTTCAAACCAAATTTCATTTTAATCACGACTCGTAATGCTTCCGAATCACAGTCAGTGTTTAGATATTTTTGTTTTCAAAGGATTTGGTCATTTTCTGCACTATAAGAATATGTGCGTTTTATACAGCAAATAAGCTTTTTCCCCAAGATTTTCTCTGGTTCTTTAACTGCGTCTTAAACTCCCGTGCGACCTATAGACAATTATGGTACTATTGATTTGCAATAAAATATGACTATAAATAAAAACAGCTTTATAATCTTAGTCTGTGTACATATTCTTTTATTTTGTGACATTTTCTTATTTTTATAATGAAATAAATACAATGTTCTAGAATTTGTGGTATCGGTAGTTATATTTTTAGCCCAACAATTTTGATCAGAGTGTGTCCATCTGTCTATCCAATTTCTCATCTTATAATGATTAAATTACTAAATCTTGACAGATAACCAATGGGTAATTTTTATCAATTCATTTAATTAAAGTTTTCATGACCAATTGAAAGTCTTATTACAAATTTCACATTTATATGGAAATTTGTATTGTATGTTTTAGCATGTGCCAAGATAAATTGCATGACGTACTGAATGTCGGTGTGGCTTTGTCGGCTGTCTGTCCGGTTTACCTTAAAAGCGCTTCATCTCCAAAACCCCTTGTTGGATTTTCTGCAAACTTGACAGGAAGCATCGGTATGATGCTATGACAACTATATAGTTGTGCATACTAATATATGCCATTCCGGTTGATTGTTTTTTGCGCATTTACGGCAAATTGAACAGTTTTATAACACAAAGATTGGCAGCGCTTCATCTCAAAAACCCATGTGCCCATATAAACTGCAAGACTTCTTGCATATTTCGCATTCATGAGCATGTGTATCTTAAAACATTATTACATATATTTACATTATTGTGGACCTTTCTCCGGTATGTGCGAGCATGTGCTGCTTTAGATGGGTAGACTGACTGAATGACTTAACACATATTACACACTCAAAATGACGTTCTCCAGAATGTATGAGCATGTGTCTCTTTAAATTGCTGGACTGGCTGAAAGCTTTCGGACATATTTTACACACATGAGGAAGTTCTCCAGTATGTACGAGCATGTGCTCGTCTAGGCTGCCAGTCCGTCTGAAGGTTTTCTTACATATTCCGCACTCAAAATGACGTTCTCCAGAATGTATGAGCATGTGTCTCTTTAAATTGCTGGACTGACTGAAAGCTTTCGGACATATTTTACACACATGAGGAAGTTCTCCAGTATGTACGAGCATGTGCTCGTCTAGGCTGCCAGTCCGTCTGAAGGTTTTCTTACATATTCCGCACTCATGCGGACATTCTCCGGAATGTATGAGCATGTGTTTCTTTAAATTGCTGGACTGACTGAAAGCTTTCCGACATAGTTTACACTCGTGTGGATGCTCTCCGGAATGTATGAGCATGTGCTCTTTTAAGTTGCCAGACCGTCTGAAGGCTTTCTTACATAGTCCGCACTCATGAGGACGTTGTCCGGAATGCATAACCATGTGCTGCTTTAGTATTTTGGATAGACTGAACATTTTCTTACATATTCCACATTTATACGGAAGCTCCCTGGAATGTATGAACCTGTGCTGCTCTAAACGACTAGCCACAATGAAAGCCTTCTTACATATGTTACACACATGAGGACGTTCTTTGTAATGTATGAGTATGTGTTCTTTTAGACTGGTAATCCATCTGAAGGCTTTCTTACATATTCCGCACTCATGTGGACGTTCTTCGGAATGTATGAGCATGTGTCTCTTTAAATTGCTGGACTGACTGAAAGCTTTCTGACATAGTTTACACTTGTGTGGATGCTCTCCGGAATGTATCAGCATGTGTCTCTTTAAACTAACGGACGTGCTGAACATATTCTTACAAATTTTACACTCGTGTGTACATTCTCCGGAATGCAAGAGCATGTGTTGCTTTAAGTTTCCTGTCTGGCTGTAGGCTTTCCTGCATATTCCACAATGATACGGAAGTTCTCCGGAATGTACAAACATGTGCTGCTTTAAATGGGAACACTGATTGAATGTTTTCTTACATATTCCGCACTCATGAGGTCGTTCTCCGGTATGTATGAGCATATGCTTCTTCAAGTTACCAGCCCGGTTGAAGGTTTTCTTACATATTGCACACGTGTGTGAACGTTCTACGGAAGACATCACGACCCACTTTATACTACTAAACAAATAGTGTCTCTTACATTACAGCAATTGCCGTGATATATATACTTGTCGAATGTCTTCACACACACTGTCATAAACTGCCAGTTCTGACAGTCAGAATTGATATTCAAATATGAGCTTGAGTTTACAATCGTGCGAGTATTGGTAGCCTGTGTCCTATTCAAATAAAGACTATTAGTTGAAAAATCGAACGCAGATTGGCATTTTCTCTTTTGAATCTGTTTGTGCCTTCAGGATATATTCCTGTTAAAAAAACGAAATTGCATTGTAAGCGTTGTTGGTTATGACAGCAATATTAATCAAACATGCTAATAGTGATGTACCCACATTAATTTCATTGCTGTTACGGAGAATTGGAGCTACGATTTGTTACGGAAAATTGGAGCTACGGAGAATTGGAGCTACGATTTGTTACTGAGAATTGGAGTTACGATTTGTTACGGAGAATTGGAGTTACGATTTGTTATGGAGAATTGGAGCTACGATTTGTTACGGAGAATTGGAGCTACGATATGTTACGGAGAATTGGAGCTAAGGTTTGTTACGGAGAATTGGAGCTACGATTTGTTACGGAGAATTGGAGTTATGATTTGTTACGGAGAATTGGAGCTACGATTTGTTACGGAAAATTGGAGCTACGGAGAATTGGAGCTACGATTTGTTACTGAGAATTGGAGTTACGATTTGTTACGGAGAATTGGAGTTACGATTTGTTATGGAGAATTGGAGCTACGATTTGTTACGGAGAATTGGAGCTACGATATGTTACGGAGAATTGGAGCTAAGGTTTGTTACGGAGAATTGGAGCTACGATTTGTTACGGAGAATTGGAGTTATGATTTGTTACGGAGAATTGGAGCTACGATTTGTTACGGAAAATTGGAGCTACGGAGAATTGGAGCTACGATTTGTTACTGAGAATTGGAGTTACGATTTGTTACGGAGAATTGGAGTTACGATTTGTTATGGAGAATTGGAGCTACGATTTGTTACGGAGAATTGGAGCTACGATTTGTTACGGAGAATTGGTGCTACGATTTGTTACGGAGAATTGGAGCTACGGTTTGTTATGGAGAATAGGAGTTACGATTTGTTATGGAGAATTGGAGCTACGATTTGTTACGGAGAATTGTAGCTACGATTTGTTACTGAGAATTGGGGGGTAACAATTTGTACAGAGAATTGGAGCTACGATTGGAGATACGATTTGTTACGGAGAATTGGAGCTACGGTTTGTTATGGAGAATTGGAGCTACTATTTGTTACTGAGAATTGGGGGTAACGATTTGTTACAGAGAATTGGAGCTACGATTTGTTACAGAGAATTGGAGCTGCGGTTTGTTACGGAGAATTGGAGCTACGATTTGTTACGGAGAATTGGAGCTACGATTTGTTACGGAGAATTGGAGCTACGGTTTGTTACGGAGAATTGGAGCTACGATTTGCTACGGAGAATTGGAGCTACGATTTGTTACGGAGAATTGGAGCTACGATTTGTTACGGAGCATTGGAGATACGATTTGTTATGGAGAATTGGAGCTACGATTTGTTACGGAGAATTGGAGCTACGGTTTGTTATGGAGAATTGGAGCTACGATTTGTTACTGAGAATTGGGGGTAACGATTTGTTACGGAGAATTGGAGCTGCGGTTTGTTACGGAGAATTGGAGTTACGATTTGTTACGGAGAATTGGAGCTACGATTTGTTACGGAGAATTGGAGCTACGAACGAGTCTTAATGAATGAAAGACTAACCCAGTCAAAATAAGATTATATGTTTTTCAACAATGTTTAAGTACATTAAAAATGTTAAAAATGATGGATTTGTTGACTGAAAAACTAGTGTAATACTGATTTTGTGATGAATACAATTGTATGATAGCAATTATTTCAGAAAGTGTGAGTCAGTTAGAACAGGAATATATCTTTAATTCTAACATGATCCAGCTAATAACATACATACTTGGTAGAGTAAAATCTACCTCAGGTTATTCTGCGATATATACCTACCTTAAACTATGCTGCGCGCGCACCGTGTTTTGGCTATTCCATTGATACAATGCGTGTAAAGATTTATGAATGAAAGTCACGTGATGTTTGTAAATACAACCGTGGGAATTCGCGGAAGTGAGCTATTTTTAGAATCGGATAATCTCTTGTCGGTCTTGTTTTTCTGTTAAGTAACATTTCAGTTACTATTCTGTAGTTTTATTTGACAAAATAGTTACAACGTTTGTTCATTTATACACTAGATTGATATTTTCCATAAAAAATAACGTCATCACCCCTTACACGGGAGGAAATTTCGAAAGCCAAATGCACGGCGTTTGAAGAAAATACTCCTTTCTCGTCTAAAATTATTAGAAGTAAGTCGTGTTAGAATCGAAATAATAAGTATCAACTGTGGTATATCGCAGAATAACCCGAGTTTGAAGTTTCTTAAATATTTAACTCAAGAGCAGCGTGAATGAATGACACAGACCTGTCTTTGTCACAGATAATTAAATATCTGAATTGAACTGCATCTCTTATCATCTGTTGTATCATCTCCTGAAAGTATACCAACATCTGAAATCATGTTAACATCACAGATGTGCATTAATATACAACAATGAATTACCAGTAAAAGTACAAAACGTGTCAGAATACAGCAGGCATCTATACCATCATGTTATACCACAGGCATATGTACCATCATGTTATACCACAGGCATCTATACCATCATGTTATACCACAGGCATATGTACCATGTTATACCATGTACCACCATGCGCATACATCAGATTTATACATCATGTTATACCACAGGCATCTATACCATCATGTTATACCACAGGCATCTATACCATCATGTTATACCACAGGCATCTATACCATCATGTTATACCACAGGCATATGTACCATCATGTTATACCACAGGCATATGTACCATCACCATGCGCATACATCAGATTTATACATCATGTTATACCACAGGCATCTATACCATCATGTTATACCACAGGCATCTATACCATCATGTTATACCACAGGCATCTATACCATCATGTTATACCACAGGCATATGTACCATCATGTTATACCACAGGCATATGTACCATCACCATGCGCATACATCAGATTTATACATCATGTTATACCACAGGCATATGTACCATCAGGTTGTACCACAGGCATATGTACCATCAGGTTGTACCACAGGCATCTATACCATCATGTTATACCACAGGCATATGTACCATCAGGTTGTACCACAGGCATCTATACCATCATGTTATACCACAGGCATATATACCATCATGTTATATCACAGGCATATGTACCATCATGTTATACCACAGGCATACGTACCATCATGTTATACCACAGGCATACGTACCATCATGTTATACCACAGGCATCTATACCATCATGTTATACCACAGGCATCTATACCATCATGTTATACCACAGGCATCTATACCATCATGTTATACCACAGGCATCTATACCATCATGTTATACCACAGGCATATGTACCATCATGTTATACCACAGGCATACGTACCATCATGTTATACCACAGGCATATGTACCATCATGTTATACCACAGGCATCTATACCATCATGTTATACCACAGGCATACGTACCATCATGTTATACCACAGGCATATGTACCATCATGTTATACCACAGGCAGCTATACCATCATGTTATACCACAGGCAGCTATACCATCATGTTATACCACAGGCATATGTACCATCATGTTATACCACAGGCATATATACCATCATGTTATACCACAGGCATATGTACCATCATGTTATACCACAGGCATATGTACCATCATGTTATACCACAGGCATATGTACATTCACCATGCGCATACATCAGAGTTAAACATCATGTTATATCACATGCAGGCGCGTAGCTAGGCTTACGCATGTAAACACGTGAGTAAGATTTATTTTGACATGCGAAAAATGCAATAAAAACTGGATCGTAAGGCGGTAAGGTGGGACACTGGCATTGGTCATCTTGATCATTCACAAGAAAGCAGACATGAACAAATGCCAACAGATATTGATTGTAGCTGATGTTCATAGTAGGCAATAATCACCTGAGACCATATAGCGGGGGTGGAACTCTCTGGGTTGGGCATGCCCCCTAGGATGGTGAGTAAACCATATTTATGCCTAGCTACGCGCCTGACATGAGTCTGTACGTATACAGCATGTTATATCAAGTCAGTAAATATTCTATTATAGTGACGTGTGTCATTCATTTACATTTATCAATCAAACAGATCCTGCTAATGCTAAGTTCTTGTACCGATATCTAAATTCTAGTATACAGTGGAAATAAGCTTCAAGATTACCTTTCAATGCAATCCATAGCGCAGTGGATGAGTGTTCGCTTCTGGTGCGGAGTTCTAGCCCCGTTGGAGCCGTTACGATTGTGCCCTTAGGCAAGGCATTTAAATTCCACGTTGTCTCTTCTCTCTCCCTCGTGGCGATGGATTCCACCAGGAATGAGGTCTCGAGAGTGATTAATATAAGTTGTAATAACTTGTTTCGCAATCGAGCTAAAATAAATGTGTATAAACTAATGCAATCCACTTGTATTTATTGTGTACAGAATTATTTGTTGCAAACTAGGCTATGTTAGATCTATATATAATGACGAATAAATATGGGTGGTTCTCTCTGTGCAAACGGCGTATATCTGACAAGGGAAATAACTATGCCTAATACGGAACATGGACATTACACATATCCTCATCATTAAGTAACCATGGCAAAGAATAGGAATCCTACGATCTGTCAAATCCCTTCACTCACATTCCAGCCTCGAACGTCTCATTTATCAATCCACTCTTAGAATATGCTGACGTGGTCTACAACTGAGCCAACACCTTTAGTAACGACATTGAAGCAGTGCATAAGGACGAAGCCCGCATATGAGCGACGCCTCCTGAAGAGATTAGTCATTTTAGATTTTGGAGGGTAGTGCAATGATACAGACAGAGACCCGTTCCAGAGTCTCTTCTGGTTCTTTTACGTGCACAGTGTAAAGCACCGACACGAGACCTCGGTTTACCGTCCCATCTGAAAGACTGTTAATTGTATTAGGGTCAGACGGGGGATCTAACCTGCGATCCCTGGATTACCAGTCCAGCGTGTTACCACTGGACTACAGATCCGTCTGTCGTAGGCCGATGTGCGTGTGCCTTTTGTTTTGTTTAACAGGACTTTGATCCATAGAAATGATTGGGTGTCGAAGTGTGTGACGCTTTCTAGGGAACAAAGCAGACTATGTTTTGATTGTATTGAAAGTAATTAGCCAATATTCAGACCAGGAGTACATACGTGCCAGATATCTATTTGTGAGTGTTGCGGAGAATGCACGATCGTTGACTATGACTGGTGTCGTAAGCGAACAGAACGTTTAATGGCTTCAACACCAGCAGGCTTGGAGGTTATAAAACTGTTCTCCAATCTTAAAACTCAGTCTCAATAGTCTGATTGGTTCAGCTGACAGTAACACTCAGAATCAACCAATCAGATCACTCGAGCTTGAGTTTGAGATCTGAGAAAAGTTTTATAACCTCTGGGTCTGCAGGTGACTATTTCATTTATATAAATTAGAAATAGTAGAGAGCTGAGAATTGACCCTTGTGTTACACCGGCGTTTACCGATGACCAAGAAGAAGTGATATATGAGAATGTGACCCACTGTTTCATATTAGAAGGATATCACTCAAACCAAGAAAGGAGGGAACCCGACATACCGATGGAATAAAGCTTGCGGAGGAGACTTCTGTGCCACACGGCATCAGTAGGCTATGTACTATGGTGGCGTCCGTGGTCCAGTGGTAGAGAGTCGGATTTGGAATCGAACGGTCCCGGGTTCGATACTCGGTCAGGCCACGTATGTAGTGTCATTGAGCAAGGCACCTCACACACATTGCTTAGTACTGTTTAATCGCTTAGGTCGGCTAAGCCTGCCCAGGAAAACATGTCTAAGTCCCCGCAAACGGGTTTGACATTAAAGGAACATACATACATACATACTATAAATAGTATGGTTGTGGTGTTTATGAAAGACACAGCTATGGTACCTATGTATGTCATAACAGTGGTAGCTGCGAATGTACGTGCTACAGTAGCTGCTTATGGCACATATGTGATGTATATGACTATCTCAGTGGTGGTGCATATATCCATAACATCACAGCTGTAGTATCGATGAGGGTTGCAGTTGTTGTAAGTATAAATATAACAGCTGCAGTACCGATGAGGGTTGCAGTTGTTGTAAGTATAAATGTAACAGCTGCAGTACAGATGAATGTCGCAGAGTTACAGCAATGTCTCACCTGTGATACCGATGACGGTCACATCTGTAGAATCATAACTGTCTCCGCTAGTTATATTTATATATGTCGACACAGCTGCAACTACCTATACATGTCACCGCTGCTATGCACAGCAATGCCACATCTGCAGTACATATCTATGTCACAGCTGCAGTACATATCAATGTCACAGCTGAGCTGCAAGAGATATTAATCTCACAGGTTCAGTAACACTAAATGTCACAGCTGCAGTACATATCAATGTCACAGCTGAGCTGCAAGAGATATTAATCTCACAGGTTCAGTAACTCTAAATGTCACAGCTGCAGTACATATTAATGTCACAGCTGAGCTGCAATATATATTAATGTCACAGGTTCAGTAACTCTAAATGTCACAGCTGCAGTACATATTAATGTCACAGCTGAGCTGCAATAGATATTAATGTCACAGGTTCAGTAACTCTAAATGTCACAGCTGCAGTACATATTAATGTCACAGCTGAGCTGCAATAGATATTAATGTCACAGGTTCAGTAACTCTAAATGTCACAGCTGCAATACATATTAATGTTACAGCTGCGCTGCCAGATATATTAATGTCACAGGTTCAGTAACTCTAAATGTCACAGCTGCAGTACATATTAATGTTACAGCTGCGCTGCAAGAGATATTAATGTCACAGGTTCAGTAACTCTAAATGTCACAGCTACAGTACATATTAATGTTACAGCTGCGCTGCAATAGATATTAATGTCACAGGTTCAGTAACTCTAAATGTCACAGCTGCGGTACATATAAATTTCGTAGCTTCAATAATTCTAAATGTCACGACTGTGGTATATATCACTATCACAGCTACAGTACATATCAATGTTACAACTGCAGTACTATACATATAACAGCTACGGTACACATTCATATCACAGCTGCAATATCAATGTCTCAGCTACAGTACATATCAATCTTACAGCTGCAGTACATACCAATGGCACAACTGTGGTACATATCAATGTTACAGCTGCAGTACATATCAATGTCACAACTGTGGTACATATCAATGTTACAGCTGCAGTACATACCAATGTCACAACTGTGGTACATATCAATGTTACAGCTGCAGTACATACCAATGTCATAACCGTGGTACATATCAATGCTACATCGGATGTAGGTATCAACGTCGCATCTGCGGTACATATCAGTGGTACAGCTGTGGTACATATCAATGTTACAGCACCAGTACATATCAATGTTACAGCTGCAGTACATATCAATGTCACAACTGCAGTACATAGCAATGCTACAGCACCAGTACACATCAATATTACAGCACCAGTACATATCAATGTTACAGCACCAGTACACATCAATGTTACAGCACCAGTACATATCAATGTTACAGCTGCAGTACATATCAATGTTACAACTGCAGTACATAGCAATGCTACAACTGTAGTACATAGCAATGTTACAGCATCAATACACATCAATGATACAGCACCAGTACATATCAATGTTACAGCGCCAGTACATATCAATGTTACAGCACCAGTACATATCAATGTTACAGCACCAGTACACATCAATGTTACAGCACCAGTACATATCAATGTTACAGCTCCAGTATATATCAATGTTACAGCTCCAGTACATATCAATGTCACAACTGATGTACATATCAATGTTACAGCTCCAGTACATATCAATGTTACAGCTCCAGTACATAGCAATGTTACAGCACCAGTACACATCAATGTTACAGCACCAGTACACATCAATGTTACAGCACCAGTACATATCAATGTTACAGCTCCAGTACATACCAATGTTACAGCTCCAGTACATATCAATGTTACAGCACCAGTACATAGCAATGTCACAGTTACAGTATATATCAATGTTACAGCTGCAGTACATATCAATGTTACAGCACCAATATATAGCAATGTCACAGTTACAGTACATATCAATGTTACAGCTGCAGTACATATCAATGTTACAGCTGCAGTACATAGCAATGTTACAGCTGCAGTACATAGCAATGTTACAGCAGCAGTACATATCAATGTTACAGCTCCAGTACATATCAATGTTACAGCTGCAGTACATATCAATGTCACAACTGTGGTACATATCAATGTCACAACTGTGGTACATATCAATGTTACAGCTGCAGTACATATCAATGTCACAACTGTGGTACATATCAATGTTACAGCTGCAGTACATATCAATGTCACAACTGTGGTACATATCAATGTTACAGCTGCAGTACATACCAATGTCACAACTGTGGTACATATCAATGTTACAGCTGCAGTACATACCAATGTCATAACTGTGGTACATATCAATGCTACATCGGATGAATGTATCAACGTCGCAGCTGCGGTACATATCAGTGGTACAGCTGTGGTACATATCAATGTTACAGCACCAGTACATATCAATGTTACAGCTGCAGTACATATCAATGTCACAACTGCAGTAAATAGCAATGCTACAACTGCAGTACATATCAATGTCACAATTGCAGTACATAGCAATGCTACAGCACCAGTACACATAAATGTTACAGCACCAGTACATATCAATGTTACAGCACCAGTACATATCAATGTTACAGCACCAGTACATATCAATGTTACAGCACCAGTACATATCAATGTTACAGCTCCAGTACATATCAATGTTACAGCACCAGTACATATCAATGTTACAGCTCCAGTACATATCAATGTTACAGCACCAGTACATATCAATGTTACAGCTCCAGTACATATCAATGTTACAGCTCCAGCACACATCAATGTTACAGCACCAGTACATATCAATGTTACAGCTCCAGTACATATCAATGTTACAGCTCCAGTACATAGCAATGTCACAACTGATGTACATATCAATGTTACAGCTCCAGTTCATATCAATGTTACAGTTACAGTACATAGCAATGTTACAGCACCAGTACATATCAATGTTACAGCACCAGTACACATCAATGTTACAGCACCAGTACATATCAATGTTACAGCTCCAGAACATATCAATGTTACAGCTCCAGTACATATCAATGTTGCAGCTCCAGTACATATCAATGTTACAGCACCAGTACATAGCAATGTCACAGTTACAGTACATATCAATGTTACAGCTGCAGTACATATCAATGTTACAGCACCAGTACATAGCAATGTCACAGTTACAGTACATATCAATGTTACAGCTGCAGTACATAGCAATGTTACAGCTGCAGTACATATCAATGTTACAGCTCCAGTACATAGCAATGTTACAGCTGCAGTACATAGCAATGTTACAGCTGCAGTACATAGCAATGTTACAGCTGCAGTACATAGCAATGTTACAGCTGCAGTGCACAGCAATGTTACAGCACCAGTACATATCAATGTTACAGCACCAGTACATATCAATGTTATAGCACCAGTACATAGCAATGTTACAGCACCAGTACATATCAATGTTACAGCTCCAGTACATATCAATGTTACAGCACCAGTACATAGCAATGTTACAGCACCAGTACATATCAATGTTACAGCTCCAGTACATATCAATGTTACAGCACCAGTACATATCAATGTTACAGCACCAGTACATAGCAATGTTACAGCTCCAGTACATATCAATGTTACAGCTCCAGTACATAGCAATGTTACAGCTGCAGTACATATCAATGTTACAGCTGCAGTACATAGCAATGTTACAGCTGCAGTACATAGCAATGTTACAGCTGCAGTACACAGCAATGTTACAGCACCAGTACATATCAATGTTACAGCACCAGTACATATCAATGTTATAGCACCAGCACATAGCAATGTTACAGCACCAGTACATATCAATGTTACAGCTCCAGTACATATCAATGTTAAAGCACCAGTACATAGCAATGTTACAGCACCAGTACATATCAATGTTACAGCTCCAGTACATATCAATGTTACAGCACCAGTACATATCAATGTTACAGCACCAGTACATAGCAATGTTACAGCTCCAGTACATATCAATGTTACAGCTCCAGTACATAGCAATGTTACAGCACCATTATATAGCAATAGTACAGCTGCATACATATCAATGTTATAGCACCAGTACATATCAATGTTACAGCTCCAGTACATATCAATGTTGCAGCACCAGTACATAGCAATGTTACAGCACCAGTACATATCAATGTTACAGCACCAGTACATATCAATGTTACAGCTTCAGTACATATCAATATTACAGCACCAGTACATATCAATGTTACAGCACCAGTACATATCAATGTTACAGCTCCAGTACATATCAATGTTACAGCTCCAGTACATAGCAATGTTACAGCACCATTATATAGCAATGTTACAGCTCCAGTACATAACAATGTTATAGCACCAGTACATATCAATGTTACAGCTCCAGTGCATAGCAATGTTACAGCTCCAGTATATAGCAATGTTACAGCTCCAGTACATATCAATGTTACAGCTCCAGTACATATCAATGTTACAGCTCCAGTACATAGCAATGTTACAGCTGCAGTACATATCAATGTTACAGCTGCAGTACATAGCAATGTTACAGCTCCAGTACATATCAATGTTACAGCTCCAGTACATAGCAATGTTACAGCTCCAGTACATAGCAATGTTACAGCTGCAGTACATATCAATGTTACAGCTGCAGTACATAGCAATGTTACAGCACCAGTACATAGCAATGTTACAGCACCAGTACATAGCAATGTTACAGTACCAGTACATATCAATGTTACAGTACCAGTACATAGCAATGTTACAGTACCAGTACATATCAATGTTACAGTACCAGTACATAGCAATGTTATAGCACCAGTACATAGCAATGTTACAGTACCAGTACATAGCAATGTTACAGTACCAGTACATAGCAATGCTACAGCTCCAGTACATAGCAATGTTACAGCACCAGTACATATCAATGTTACAGTACCAGTACATATCAATGCTACAGCTCCAGTACATAGCAATGTTACAGCTCCAGTACATAGCAATGTTATAGCACTAGTACATATCAATGTTACAGTACCAGTACATATCAATGTTACAACACCAGTATATATCAATGTTACAGTACCAGTACATATTAATGTTACAGCTCCAGTACATATCAATGTTACAGCTGCAGTACATAGCAATGTTACAGCACCAGTACATAGCAATGTTACAGCACCAGTACATAGCAATGTTACAGCTGCAGTACATATCAATGTTACAGCACCAGTACATATCAATGTTACAGCACCAGTACATAGCAATGTTACAGCACCAGTACATATCAATGTTACAGTACCAGTACATATCAATGTTACAGTACCAGTACATAGCAATGTTACAGCTCCAGTACATATCAATGTTACAGTACCAGTACATATCAATGTTACAACACCAGTACATATCAATGTTACAGTACCAGTACATATCAATGTTACAGCTCCAGTACATATCAATGTTACAGCTGCAGTACATAGCAATGTTACAGCACCA
This sequence comes from Archivesica marissinica, assembly GCA_014843695.1. Lineage (NCBI taxonomy): Eukaryota > Metazoa > Mollusca > Bivalvia > Venerida > Vesicomyidae > Archivesica > Archivesica marissinica. The sequence goes on along the minus strand of JABXNX010000053.1, from coordinate 16,258 downwards.
GTACATATCAATGTTACAGCTGCAGTACATAGCAATGTTATAGCACCAGTACATATCAATGTTACAGTTACAGTACATAGCAATGTTACAGCTCCAGTATATAGCAATATTACAACACCAGTACATATCAATGTTACAGTACCAGTACATATCAATGTTACAGCTCCAGTACATATCAATGTTACAGCTCTAGTACATATCAATGTTACAACACCAGTACATATCAATGTTACAGTACCAGTACATATCAATGTTACAACACCAGTACATATCAATGTTACAGTACCAGTACATAGCAATGTTACAGCTCCAGTACATATCAATGTTATAGCACCAGTACATATCAATGTTACAGCTCCAGTACATATCAATGTTACAGCTCCAGTACATAGCAATGTTACAGCACCATTATATAGCAATGTTACAGCTCCAGTACATAACAATGTTATAGCACCAGTACATATCAATGTTACAGCTCCAGTGCATAGCAATGTTACAGCTCCAGTATATAGCAATGTTACAGCTCCAGTATATATCAATGTTACAGCTCCAGTACATATCAATGTTACAGCTCCAGTACATAGCAATGTTACAGCTGCAGTACATATCAATGTTACAGCTGCAGTACATAGCAATGTTACAGCTCCAGTACATATCAATGTTACAGCTCCAGTACATAGCAATGTTACAGCTCCAGTACATAGCAATGTTACAGCTGCAGTACATATCAATGTTACAGCTGCAGTACATAGCAATGTTACAGCTCCAGTACATATCAATGTTACAGCTCCAGTACAAAGCAATGTTACAGCACCAGTACATAGCAATGTTACAGCTCCAGTACATATCAATGTTACAGCTCCAGTACATAGCAATGTTACAGCTGCAGTACATATCAATGTTACAGCTCCAGTACATAGCAATGTAACAGCTGCAGTACATAGCAATGTTACAGCTGCAGTACATAGCAATGTTACAGCACCAGTACATAGCAATGTTACAGCACCAGTACATAGCAATGTTACAGTACCAGTACATATCAATGTTACAGTACCAGTACATAGCAATGTTACAGTACCAGTACATATCAATGTTACAGTACCAGTACATAGCAATGTTATAGCACCAGTACATAGCAATGTTACAGTACCAGTACATAGCAATGTTACAGTACCAGTACATAGCAATGCTACAGCTCCAGTACATAGCAATGTTACAGCACCAGTACATAACAATGTTACAGCACCAGTACATAACATTGTTACAGCTCCAGTACATATCAATGTCACAGCTGCTGTACATATCAATGTTACAACACCAGTACATATCAATGTTACAGCTCCAGTACATATCAATGTTACAGCACCAGTACATAGCAATGTTACAGCACCAGTACATATCAATGTTACAGCACCAGTACATATCAATGTTACAGCACCAGTACATAGCAATGTTACAGCACCAGTACATATCAATGTTACAGCAACAGTACATATCAATGTTACAGCACCAGTACATAGCAATGTTACAGCTCCAGTACATAGCAATGTTATAGCACCAGTACATATCAATGTTACAGCTCCAGTACATATCAATGTTACAGCTGCAGTACATAGCAATGTTACAGCTGCAGTACATAGCAATGTTATAGCACCAGTACATATCAATGTTACAGTTACAGTACATAGCAATGTTACAGCTCCAGTACATAGCAATGTTACAGCACCAGTACATATCAATGTCACAGTACCAGTACATATCAATGTTACAGCTCCAGTACATATCAATGTTACAGCTGTAGTACATAGCAATGTTACAGCTGCAGTACATAGCAATGTTATAGCACCAGTACATATCAATGTTACAGTTACAGTACATAGCAATGTTACAGCTCCAGTACATATCAATGTTACAGCACCAGTACATATCAATGTTACAGCTCCAGTACATATCAATGTTACAGCTCCAGTACATAACAATGTTACAGCACCATTATATAGCAATGTTACAGCTCCAGTACATATCAATGTTATAGCACCAGTACATATCAATGTTACAGCTCCAGTGCATAGCAATGCTACAGCTCCAGTATATAGCAATGTTACAGTACCAGTACATATCAATGTTACAGCACCAGTACATAGCAATGCTACAGCTCCAGTATATAGCAATGTTACAGTACCAGTACATATCAATGTTACAGCTCCAGTACATATCAATGTTACAGCTCCAGTACATAGCAATGTTACAGCTGCAGTACACATCAATGTTACAGCACCAGTACATATCAATGTTACAGCTCCAGTACATATCAATGTTACAGCTCCAGTACATAGCAATGTTACAGCACCAGTACATAGCAATGTTACAGCTCCAGTACATAGCAATGTTACAGCTGCAGTACATATCAATGTTACAGCTCCAGTACATATCAATGTTACAGCTGCAGTACATAGCAATATTACAGCTCCAGTACATAGCAATGTTACAGCACCAGTACATAGCAATGTTACAGTACCAGTACATAGCAATGTTACAGTACCAGTACATATCAATGTTACAGTACCAGTACATATCAATGTTATAGCACCAGTACATAGCAATGTTACAGTACCAGTACATAGCAATGTTACAGTACCAGTACATAGCAATGTTACAGCTCCAGTACATAGCAATGTTACAGCTCCAGTATATATCAATGTTACAGCTCCAGTACATAGCAATGTTACAGCACCAGTACATAGCAATGTTACAGCTCCAGTACATATCAATGTCACAGCTGCTGTACATATCAATGTTACAACACCAGTACATATCAATGTTACAGCTCCAGTACATAGCAATGTTACAGCACCAGTACATAGCAATGTTACAGCACCAGTACATATTAATGTTACAGCACCAGTACATATCAATTTTACAGCACCAGTACATAGCAATGTTACAGCACCAGTACATATCAATGTTACGGCACCAGTACATATCAATGTTACGGCACCAGTACATATCAATGTTACAGCTCCAGTACATAGCAATGTTACAGCACCAGTACATAGCAATGTTACAGTACCAGTACATATCAATGTTACAGTACCAGTACATAGCAATGTTACAGTACCAGTACATAGCAATGTTACAGTACCAGTATATAGCAATGTTATAGCACCAGTACATAGCAATGTTACAGCTCCAGTACATAGCAATGTTACAGCACCAGTACATAACAATGTTACAGCACCAGTACATAACAATGTTACAGCTCCAGTACATATCAATGTCACAGCTGCTGTACATATCAATGTTACAACACCAGTACATATCAATGTTACAGCTCCAGTACATAGCAATGTTACAGCACCAGTACATATCAATGTTACTGCACCAGTACATAGCAATGTTACAGCTCCAGTACATATCAATGTTACAGCTCCAGTACATAGCAATGTTACAGCTCCAGTACATAGCAATGTTACAGCTGCAGTACATATCAATGTTACAGCTGCAGTACATAGCAATGTTACAGCTCCAGTACATATCAATGTTACAGCTCCAGTACAAAGCAATGTTACAGCACCAGTACATAGCAATGTTACAGCTCCAGTACATATCAATGTTACAGCTCCAGTACATAGCAATGTTACAGCTGCAGTACATATCAATGTTACAGCTCCAGTACATAGCAATGTAACAGCTGCAGTACATAGCAATGTTACAGCTGCAGTACATAGCAATGTTACAGCACCAGTACATAGCAATGTTACAGCACCAGTACATAGCAATGTTACATTACCAGTACATATCAATGTTACAGTACCAGTACATAGCAATGTTACAGTACCTGTACATATCAATGTTACAGTACCAGTACATAGCAATGTTATAGCACCAGTACATAGCAATGTTACAGTACCAGTACATAGCAATGTTACAGTACCAGTACATAGCAATGCTACAGCTCCAGTACATAGCAATGTTACAGCACCAGTACATAACAATGTTACAGCACCAGTACATAACATTGTTACAGCTCCAGTACATATCAATGTCACAGCTGCTGTACATATCAATGTTACAACACCAGTACATATCAATGTTACAGCTCCAGTACATATCAATGTTACAGCACCAGTACATAGCAATGTTACAGCACCAGTACATATCAATGTTACAGCACCAGTACATATCAATGTTACAGCACCAGTACATAGCAATGTTACAGCACCAGTACATATCAATGTTACAGCAACAGTACATATCAATGTTACAGCACCAGTACATAGCAATGTTACAGCTCCAGTACATAGCAATGTTATAGCACCAGTACATATCAATGTTACAGCTCCAGTACATATCAATGTTACAGCTGCAGTACATAGCAATGTTACAGCTGCAGTACATAGCAATGTTATAGCACCAGTACATATCAATGTTACAGTTACAGTACATAGCAATGTTACAGCTCCAGTACATAGCAATGTTACAGCACCAGTACATATCAATGTCACAGTACCAGTACATATCAATGTTACAGCTCCAGTACATATCAATGTTACAGCTGTAGTACATAGCAATGTTACAGCTGCAGTACATAGCAATGTTATAGCACCAGTACATATCAATGTTACAGTTACAGTACATAGCAATGTTACAGCTCCAGTACATATCAATGTTACAGCACCAGTACATATCAATGTTACAGCTCCAGTACATATCAATGTTACAGCTCCAGTACATAACAATGTTACAGCACCATTATATAGCAATGTTACAGCTCCAGTACATATCAATGTTATAGCACCAGTACATATCAATGTTACAGCTCCAGTGCATAGCAATGCTACAGCTCCAGTATATAGCAATGTTACAGTACCAGTACATATCAATGTTACAGCACCAGTACATAGCAATGCTACAGCTCCAGTATATAGCAATGTTACAGTACCAGTACATATCAATGTTACAGCTCCAGTACATATCAATGTTACAGCTCCAGTACATAGCAATGTTACAGCTGCAGTACACATCAATGTTACAGCACCAGTACATATCAATGTTACAGCTCCAGTACATATCAATGTTACAGCTCCAGTACATAGCAATGTTACAGCACCAGTACATAGCAATGTTACAGCTCCAGTACATAGCAATGTTACAGCTGCAGTACATATCAATGTTACAGCTCCAGTACATATCAATGTTACAGCTGCAGTACATAGCAATATTACAGCTCCAGTACATAGCAATGTTACAGCACCAGTACATAGCAATGTTACAGTACCAGTACATATCAATGTTACAGTACCAGTACATAGCAATGTTACAGTACCAGTACATATCAATGTTACAGTACCAGTACATAGCAATGTTATAGCACCAGTACATAGCAATGTTACAGTACCAGTACATAGCAATGTTACAGTACCAGTACATAGCAATGTTACAGCTCCAGTACATAGCAATGTTACAGCTCCAGTATATATCAATGTTACAGCTCCAGTACATAGCAATGTTACAGCACCAGTACATAGCAATGTTACAGCTCCAGTACATATCAATGTCACAGCTGCTGTACATATCAATGTTACAACACCAGTACATATCAATGTTACAGCTCCAGTACATAGCAATGTTACAGCACCAGTACATAGCAATGTTACAGCACCAGTACATATTAATGTTACAGCACCAGTACATATCAATGTTACAGCACCAGTACATAGCAATGTTACAGCACCAGTACATATCAATGTTACGGCACCAGTACATATCAATGTTACGGCACCAGTACATATCAATGTTACAGCTCCAGTACATAGCAATGTTACAGCACCAGTACATAGCAATGTTACAGTACCAGTACATATCAATGTTACAGTACCCGTACATAGCAATGTTACAGTACCAGTACATAGCAATGTTACAGTACCAGTATATAGCAATGTTATAGCACCAGTACATAGCAATGTTACAGCACCAGTACATAACAATGTTACAGCACCAGTACATAACAATGTTACAGCTCCAGTACATATCAATGTCACAGCTGCTGTACATATCAATGTTACAACACCAGTACATATCAATGTTACAGCTCCAGTACATAGCAATGTTACAGCACCAGTACATATCAATGTTACAGCACCAGTACATAGCAATGTTACAGCACCAGTACATATAAATGTTACAGCAACAGTACATATCAATGTTACAGCACCAGTACATAGCAATGTTACAGCTCCAGTACATAGCAATGTTATAGCACCAGTACATAGCAATGTTACAGCACCAGTACATATCAATGTCATAGCACCAGTACATATCTCAATGTTTACAGCACCAGTACATATCAATGTCGCAGCACCAGTACATATCAATGTTACAGCACCAGTACATATCAATGTTACAGCACCAGTACATATCAATGTTACAGCTGCAGTACATAGCAATGTTACAGCACCAGTACATAGCAATGTTACAGCACCAGTACATAGCAATGTTACAGTACCAGTACATATCAATGTTACAGCTCCAGTACATATCAATGTTACAGCACCAGTACATATCAATGTTACAGCACCAGTACATATCAATGTTACAGCACCAGTACATAGCAATGTTACAGCACCAGTACATATCAATGTTACAGCACCAGTACATATCAATGTCGCAGCACCAGTACATATCAATTTTACAGCACCAGTACATATCAATGTTACATCACCAGTACATATCAATGTTACAGCACCAGTACATAACAATGTTACAGCTCCAGTACATATCAATGTCACAGCTGCTGTACATATCAATGTTACAACACCAGTACATATCAATGTTACAGCTCCAGTACATAGCAATGTTACAGCACCAGTACATATCAATGTTACAGCACCAGTACATAGCAATGTTACAGCACCAGTACATATAAATGTTACAGCAACAGTACATATCAATGTTACAGCACCAGTACATAGCAATGTTACAGCTCCAGTACATAGCAATGTTATAGCACCAGTACATAGCAATGTTACAGCACCAGTACATATCAATGTCATAGCACCAGTACATATCTCAATGTTTACAGCACCAGTACATATCAATGTCGCAGCACCAGTACATATCAATGTTACAGCACCAGTACATATCAATGTTACAGCACCAGTACATATCAATGTTACAGCTGCAGTACATAGCAATGTTACAGCACCAGTACATAGCAATGTTACAGCACCAGTACATAGCAATGTTACAGTACCAGTACATATCAATGTTACAGCTCCAGTACATATCAATGTTACAGCACCAGTACATATCAATGTTACAGCACCAGTACATAGCAATGTTACAGCACCAGTACATAGCAATGTTACAGCACCAGTACATATCAATGTTACAGCACCAGTACATATCAATGTCGCAGCACCAGTACATATCAATTTTACAGCACCAGTACATATCAATGTTACATCACCAGTACATATCAATGTTACAGCACTAGTACATATCAATGTTACAGCACCAGTACATATCAATGTTACAGCTCCAGTACATATCAATGTTACAGCACCAGTACATATCAATGTTACAGCACTAGTACATATCAATGTTACAGCACCAGTACATATCAATGTCACAGCACCAGTACATATCAATTTTACAGCACCAGTACATATCATTGTTACAGCACCAGTACATATCAATGTTACAGCACTAGTACATATCAATGTTACAGCACCAGTACATATCAATGTTACAGCACCAGTACATATCAATGTCACATCTGCTGTACATAGCAATGTTACAGCACCAGTACATAGCAATGTTACAGCTCCAGTATATAGCAATGTTACAGCTCCAGTACATAGCAATGTTACAGTACCAGTACATAGCAATGCTACAGTACCAGTACATATCAATGTTACAGCACCAGTACATATCAATGTTACAGTACCAGTACATATCAATGTTACAGCTCCAGTACATATCAATGTTACGGCACCAGTACATATCAATGTTACGGCACCAGTACATATCAATGTTACAGCTCCAGTACATAGCAATGTTACAGTACCAGTATATATCAATGTTACAGCACCAGTACATATCAATGTTACAGCACCAGTACATATCAATGTTACAGCACCAGTACATAGCAATGTTACAGCTCCAGTACATAGCAATGTTACAGCACCAGTACATATCAATGTTACAGCTCCAGTACATATCAATGTTACAGCTCCAGTACATAGCAATGTTACAGCACCAGTACATAGCAATGTTACAGCTCCAGTACATAGCAATGTTATAGCACCAGTACATAGCAATGTTACAGCACCAGTACATATCAATGTTACAGCTCCAGTACATATCAATGTTACAGCTCCAGTACATAGCAATGTCACAAGCTGTTTAGTTTATACAAATTTATTTTTGCTCGATTGCGAAACAAGTTATTTCAACTTAGATCAATCACTCTCGAGACCTCATTCCTGATGGAATCCATCGCCATGAGGGAGAGAGAAGAGGCAATGTGGAATTTAAATGCCTTGCCTAAGGGCACAATCGTAAGATATATGTCGAGAATTAATAATTATCAGATTAGAAAACGGATGCAACTTGATAGTATGTTGTGCAAAGCAAACCACGATGAGAACAGATGACACGCATTAAGAGGACGTATTCTCCTAAAAGAGTATACAGGGGCCATAACTGACCAATATCTCATTAAAAACAGTTTCCATTTGCACTTATTTTTTATCTTTCCAATTTCCACTTAAATACTGATGGTATGAACTATGGCATTACCAGAAATGGGAATCGATCATCAACAGATACTCTATTAATATCGTTCGGGTGGGGGTGGTGTATGTCCCCTAGATCCTTTAGTGCTTTACTAGCACAATCAGTTAGATGAATACTTTTAGTATTCTGGATAATGTCTCCGCATTGCTATTGGTAATATCTAAATAGTTGATGCATGTTCACATTACGTTAACAGTCTTTCAGATGGAACTTTAAACCGAGGTCTCGTGTCGGTGCTTTACACTGTGCACGTTAAAAGAACGAGGGGAGACTCTGGAATGGGTCTTTGTCTGTATCTTTGTACTATCCTCCAACAATCTAAAATGAATAATCTCTTCAGGTGGCGTCGCTCGTATGGGCAACCGGTAGCGACGATAAATAAACGTAAAATACACGAATAGATCAAGTTTGGTACAAGTGTGTTTCATCTTGAAAATATCACCAAAAGTGAAATAACGCAACTTTACTTACTTAAGAAATAATATTTGTTTTTAAATAAACGTAAAACACAACATTACATTGGCATAATACTGTATGTACTTGTTTCACCTTAATAATCTCTTAATCTTATTTATATTCTAATTTACAGTTCATGATTAAAACGTTTACCTACCATTTTAGATTAATAGTTTAGAAAATAGTACAAAACTGTCATATCGCAATTGCATTAAGTACCTTGCTATAGGAGAAGACCTCTATAAGCTATAATAGATGTGTGTGTGTGTGTGTGTTTTACGTTTATTTATCGTCGCTACCGGTTGCCCATATGAGCGACGCCTCCTGAAGAGATTAGTTATTTTAGATTTTGGAAGATAGTGCATGATATAGACAGAGACCCATTCCAGAATCTCCTCTGGTTCTTTTACGTGCACGGTGTAAAGCACCGACACAAGACCTCGGTTTAACGTCCCATCTGAAAGACTGTTAATTTTATTATGGTCAGACGGATATATATAGATATATAGATGTAATGTGGGTATCCGCTTTAGACATAGCTACGCCGCACTAGACATAGCTTGTGTATATCACGATGAGGTTAAAGGTCGTATCAGCTCGCGAGCGGTGCAGCAATACTGAACACGACTGTCAACAGTCGCTTTAGTGTCATGTTCTTGCTGATTTAGGCAAATTACGACAAAGATATTATGAAAATGTCGTAGAAAAGTGAAGTTAAATTTTTTCGTGGGATGGATTATCCTGTTATATCAAGGAAAAAAATGAAAGAAAAAGTAAGTTGATTTTACTTGTTTATTTTTACATCGTCTGCATGCACGCGACGCGACAAGGGGGCGGATTAAATTATATTACACTGGAGAACATAATGAATGAGTGAACTACCCAGAGTCAATCAGAGTTATACAACTAAAGGAAACTTGATCTTGATCTGATAGTGGATGACATATACAATTAATGATGTTTCACATAGACACTATGTCTATCATATTGCATGTAATCAATTATTAGAAGATATTATTTTAAAAAAGTCAACATAAATAAATTAAAGTCTCCATAGAGTAGTGGAACCTATGCTCGCGGTATCCCTATGGTCACGGTATCTCTATGCTCATGGTATCCCTATGCTTGCGGTATCCCTATGCTTGCAGTATCCCTATGCATGAGGTATCCCTATGCTCGCAGTATCCCTATGCTCACAGTATCCCTATGCTCATGGTATCCCTATGCTCATGGTATCCCTATGCTCATGGTATCCCTATGCTCATGGTATCCCTATGGTCACAGTATCCCTATGCTCATGGTATCCCTATGCTCATGGTATCCCTATGCTCATGGTATCCCTATGGTCACAGTATCCCTATGCTCATGGTATCCCTATGCTCATGGTATACCAATGCTCATGGTATCCCTATGCTCGCGGTATCCCTATGCTCGCAGTATCCCTATGCTAGAGGTATCCCTATGCTCGTGGTATCCCTATGCCCGCGGTATCCCTATGCTCGTGGTATCCCTATGCTCGCGGTATCCCTATGCTCGCGGTATCCCTATGCTAGAGGTATCCCTATGCTCGCGGTATCCCTATGCTTGTGGTATCCCTATGCTCGCGGTATCCCTATGCTCGCGGTATCCCTATGCTCGTGGTATACCTATGCTAGTGGTATCCCTATGCTCGCGGTATCCCTATGCTAGAGGTATCCCTATGCTAGAGGTATCCCTATGCTAGAGGTATCCCTATGCTCGAGGTATCCCTATGCTAGTGGTATCCCTATGCTAGAGGTATCACTATGCTCGAGGTATCCCTATGCTAGTGGTATCCCTATGCTAGAGGTATCCCTATGCTCACGGTATCCCTATGCTCGCGGTATCCCTATGCTAGTGGTATCCCTATGCTAGTGGTATCCCTATGCTCGCGGTATCCCTATGCTCGTGGTATCCCTATGCTCGCGGTATCCCTATGCTAGTGGTATCACTATGCTAGTGGTATCCCTATGCTCACGGTATCACTATGCTCGAGGTATCCCTATGCTAGAGGTATCACTATGCTAGTGGTATACCTATGCTCGTGGTATCCCTATGCTAGTGGTATCCCTATGCTAGAGGTATCCCTATGCTCACGGTATCACTATGCTCGCGGTATCACTATGCTAGTGGTATCCCTATGCTCGCAGTATCCCTATGCTTGCAGTATCCCTATGCTCACGGTATCCCTATGCTCATGGTATCCCTATGCTCTCCGTATCCCTATGCTCGCGGTATCCCTATGCTTGTGGTATCCCTATGCTCGTTGTATCCTATGCTCGCGGTATCAATGTGTTGCGTTCATGGTCCATTGGTAGAGCGTCGGATTTGGTATCGAATGGTCCCAGGTTCGTTACTCGGTCAGGCCACATATGTAGTACCATTGAGCAAAGCACCTCACACACATTGCTTAATACTTGTTAACTGCTTAGGTCGGCTAAGCCTGCTCAGGAAAACATGTCTAGGTCCCCGGCAAGGGGTTTGACATTAATGGAACATACACAAAAATATAACAGTGTATAAATAAATATACAATTTACATGAACATATATATATCAACTTCAGTAACTTTGCTCCAAAATAGGGCAGACAACTCACTTATTTTCAAAAGGGTAATAACTCTGTATAGAAACATCCAATTTCAAAACAAACACGAGAATAGCACTCAGAGAGATGCATACCCTCATGCTAGGCTAACAGCCATGACCACATGCGATGATTTCTTGACCGATTTCTCCAAAATTCCAATCAGACAGATGCACGCACACACACACACACACACATAGTATTAATATATAAAATGGATAAATCGTATCCAAAACTATTTACTCATATAATAATTTGAAATAGTGTAGCATATACCTAGATTAAAACACTGTCATGACGTCATAGCTTTGTACTTGCAGTCCATTATTATTAATATTGGACTGGTGTCAAAAGACCAGAGTGTTATATTAAATCCTACGCGTACATGTAGGAAACAGTAGGATCTTGTTATATAAGCATGTGGCATGTGCTATGTGCCTCACACAGTCCAATATTTTACATATTGGATTGTTTTTGGCTTATATCCTATACATAGATTAGAGTTCACATACTTTCATTGTTAAATATATTATTCACCTGCCTATTGTATATCAACCAATTGATAGGAGAACTATGTACGAAATTAACAATCTGAATTAGTAGGATCTTGTTATATAACTGTGTGCTATGTGCCTCACACAGTCCAATATTTTACATATTGGATCGTTTTCGGCGTATATCCTATACATAGATTAGAGTTCACATACTTTCATTGTTCAATATATTATTCACCTGCCTATTGTTATATGTTATATTTCGGGTTTTACGCCTGCATCAGCACCATTTTGGGCTATATCGCCGGCGGGCAGTTTATGCTATGTTATATTTCGGGTTTTACGCCTGCATCAGCACCATTTTGGGCTATATCGCCGGCAGGCAGTTTACTTAACAACACCTTTCCTGGGCAGGCTCCAGCGGTTAACCAGTACTTAGGTGCACCAACCTCCGTAAGAAACTGCCAACTTTTTCATATAAATGAGACACGGTCTGAGCGGGGCTCGAACCCATGACCATCAGCCTATTGTATATCAACCAATTGATAGGAGAATTATATACGTTTTCTTTTGTTCTAATCCCTTTCAGTCTATTATTGCTAAATTATATGTGTGTGTTTTACGTTTATTTATCGTCGCTACCAGTTGCCCATATGAGCGACGCCTCCTGAAGAGATTAGTCATTTTAGATTTTTGGAGGAAAGTGCAATGATACAGACAGAGACCCATTCCAGAGTCTCCTCTGGTTCTTTTACGTGCACGGTGTAAAGCACCGACACGAGACCTCGGTTTAATGTCCCATCTGAAAGACTGTTATTTTTATTAGGGTCAGACGGAGGATCGAACCTGCGCTCCCTGTATTACCAGTCCAGCGTTTTTACCACTGGCTACAGATCCGTATATGCAAATTGTACATTTCTTATATTTACATATTCTATTGTATTCTAACCAGTTCTTGAAATTGTTTGTAGAGGGACAGACGGATCTGTAGCCCAGTGGTAACATGCTGGGCTGGTAATCCAGGGATCGCAGGTTCGATCCCCCGTCTGACCCTAATAAAATTAACAGTTTTTCAGATGGGACGTTAAACCGAGGTCTCGTGTCAGTGCTTTACACCGTGCACGTAAAAGAACCAGAGGAGACTCTGGAATGGGTCTCTCTCTGTATCATTGCACTATCCTTCAAAATCTAAAATGACTAATATCTTCAGGAGGCGTCGCTCATATGGGCAACCGGTAGCAACGATAAATAAACGTAAAACACACGTTTGTAGAGGATTTTGTAATGTACAAGGGAATGAATGTCCATTACAGAAATTGAAGTCTATTTAAAACGTTTAAACTTTATTTATTTTACAACGATTGCAAAGCAAGTTTTAACAACTTATATTAATCACTCTAGTTGGCACGGATGAAAACTAAATGTGGTCATTTGTGTGGGAGAAACCGGAGTACCCGGGGAAAACCCACCTGTCCGATCTGGCGACCACCATACCATCTCACATACTTCCTGGTCCGAGGATCGAACCCGGGTTGCATTGGTGAGAAGCGAGCATGTATTTAACTCTACCACCCCTGAGACAGACTATTGACAATTCTTCGATTAAAGAAATGATAGGGCCTACAGTCAAACCTGTGTTAGTGGTCACCTCCATTAAGCAGCCAACCTGTATTATATATAGTCAAACCTTGTGTTAGTGGTCACCTCCATTAAGCAGCCAACCTGTATTATATATACAGTCAAACCTGTGTTAGTGGTCACCTCCATTAAGCAGCCAACCTGTATTATATATACAGTCAAACCTTGTGTTAGTGGTCACCTCCATTAAGCAGCCAACCTGTATTATATATACAGTCAAACCTGTGTTAGTGGTCACCTCCATTAAGCAGCCAACCTGTATTAAGTCAAACCTGTGTTAGTGGTCACCTCCATTAAGCAGCCAACCTGCATTAAGTCAAACCTTGTGTTAGTGGTCACCTCCATTAAGCAGCCAACCTGTATTAAGTCAAACCTGTGTTAGTGGTCACCTCCATTAAGCAGCCAACCTGTATTAAGTCAAACCTTGTGTTAGTGGTCACCTCCATTAAGCAGCCAACCTGTATTAAGTCAAACCTGTGTTAGTGGTCACCTCCATTAAGCAGCCAACCTGTATTAAGTCAAACCTGTGTTAGTGGTCACCTCCATTAAGCAGCCAACCTGTATTAAGTCAAACCTGTGTTAGTGGTCACCTCCATTAAGCAGCCAACCTGTATTAAGTCAAATCTGTGTTAGTGGTCACCTCCATTAAGCAGCCAACCTGTATTAAGTCAAACCTGTGTTAGTGGTCACCTCCATTAAGCAGCCAACATATATTAAGTCAAACCTGTGTTAGTGGTCACCTCCATTAAGCAGCCAACCTGTATTAAGTCAAACCTGTGTTAGTGGTCACCTCCATTAAGCAGCCAACCTGTATTAAGTCAAATCTGTGTCAGTGGTCACCTCCATTAAGCAGCCAACCTGTATTAAGTCAAACCTGTGTTAGTGGTCACCTCCATTAAGCAGCCAACCTGTATTAAGTCAAACCTGTGTTAGTGGTCACCTCCATTAAGCAGCCAACCTGTATTAAGTCAAACCTGTGTTAGTGGTCACCTCCATTAAGCAGCCAACCTGTATTAAGTCAAACCTGTGTTAGTGGTCACCTCCATTAAGCAGCCAACCTGTATTAAGTCAAATCTGTGTTAGTGGTCACCTCCATTAAGCAGCCAACCTGTATTAAGTCAAACCTGTGTTAGTGGTCACCTCCATTAAGCAGCCAACCTGTATTAAGTCAAACCTGTGTTAGTGGTCACCTCCATTAAGTAGCCAACCTGTATTAAGTCAATCCTGTGTTAGTGGTCACCTCCATTAAGCAGCCAACCTGTATTAAGTCAAACCTGTGTTAGTGGTCACCTCCATTAAGCAGCCAACCTGTATTAAGTCAAACCTGTGTTAGTGGTCACCTCCATTAAGCTGCCAACCTGTATTAAGTCAAACCTGTGTTAGTGGTCACCTCCATTAAGCAGCCAACCTGTATTAAGTCAAACCTGTGTTAGTGGTCACCTCCATTAAGCAGCCAAACTGTATTAAGTCAAACCTGTGTTAGTGGTCACCTCCATTAAGCAGCCAACCTGTATTAAGTCAAACCTGTGTTAGTGGTCACCTCCATTAAGCAGCCAACCTGTATTAAGTCAAACCTGTGTTAGTGGTCACCTCCATTAAGCAGCCAACCTGTATTAAGTCAAACCTGTGTTAGTGGTCACCTCCATTAAGCAGCCAACCTGTATTAAGTCAAACCTGTGTTAGTGGTCACCTCCATTAAGCAGCCAACCTGTATTAAGTCAAACCTGTGTTAGTGGTCACCTCCATTAAGCAGCCAACCTGTATTAAGTCAAACAAGTTTCCTGATTCCCAATATGCTATTTTATGATACATTTGCCCTCTATTAAACAGCCACCTGTGCTAAGCAGCCATTTCCTGTGATTCCCTTGGCTGGCTGCTAAAGACAGGTTTCACTATATACTGAAATAAATTATGTTTAGACAAAGTCGTATCATTAACGTATGATGTCATAGAATATTATGCAAATATTATAGACTTAGTTATTTGTACGCAACATTAAAGACATCATTCGGTCTCAGGTTGATACCAAGTTACCTCAGGTTGATATCAAGTTACCTCAGGTTGATACCAAGTTACCTCAGGTTGATACCAAGTTACCTCAGGTTGATACCAAGTTACCTCAGGTTGATACCAAGTTACCTCAGGTTGATACCAAGTTACCTCAGGTTGATACCAAGTTACCTCAGGTTGATACCAAGTTACCTCAGGTTGATACCAAGTTACCTCAGGTTGATACCAAGTTACCTCAGGTTGATACCAAGTTACCT
>JABXNX010000213.1:22119-41210 GCA_014843695.1 Archivesica marissinica | reverse complement strand
TCGTAATCAATGTATACCGTGTCCACCTCGTAATCAATGTATACCGTGTCCACCTCGTAATCAATGTATACCGTGTCCACCTCGTCACCAATGTATACCGTGTCCACCTCGTCACCAAAGTATACCGTGTCCACCTCGTCACCAATGTATACCGTGTCCACCTCGTCACCAATGTATACCGTGTCCAGCTCGTCACCAATGTATACCGTGTCCACCTCGTCACCAATGTATACCGTGTCCACATCGTAACCAATGGATACAGTGTCCACCTCGTCACCAATGGATACCGTGTCCACCTCGTCACCAATGTATACCGTGTCCACCTCGTAACCAATGGATACTGTGTCCACCTCGTAGCCAATGGATACTGTGTCCACCTCGTAGCCAATGTATACTGTGTCCACCTCGTAACCAATGTATACTGTGTCCACCTCATAACCAATGTATACTGTGTCCACCTCGTAACCAATGTATACTGTGTCCACCTCATAACCAATGTATACTGTGTCCACCTCGTAAACAATGTATACTGTGTCCACCTCGTAACCAATGTATACTGTGTCCACCTCGTAACCAATGTATACTGTGTCCACCTCGTAACCAATGTATACTGTGTCCACCTCGTAACCAATGTATACTGTGTCCACCTCGTAACCAATGTATACTGTGTCCACCTCGTAACCAATGGATACTGTGTCCACCTCGTAATCAATGTATACCGTGTCCACCTCGTAACCAATGTATACCGTGTCCACCTCGTAATCAATGTATACCGTGTCCACCTCGTAATCAATGTATACTGTGTCCACCTCGTAATCAATGTATACTGTGTCCACCTCGTAATCAATGTATACCGTGTCCACCTCGTAACCAATGTATACTGTGTCCACCTCGTAACCAATGTATACCGTGTCCACCTCGTAACCAATGTATACCGTGTCCACCTCGTAACCAATGGATACCGTGTCCACCTCGTAACCAATGTATACCGTGTCCACCTCGTAACAATGCATACTGTGTCCACCTCGTAACCAATGGATACTGTGTCCACCTCGTAACCAATGTATACCGTGTCCACCTCGTAACCAATGGATACTGTGTCCACCTCGTAACCAATGTATACTGTGTCCACCTCGTAACCAATGTATACTGTGTCCACCTCGTAACCAATGTATACTGTGTCCACCTCGTAACCAATGTATACTGTGTCCACCTCGTACAATGGATACTGTGTCCACCTCGTAATCAATGTATACTGTGTCCACCTCGTAACCAATGGATACTGTGTCCACCTCGTAATCAATGGATACTGTGTCCACCTCGTAACCAATGTATACTGTGTCCACCTCGTAATCAATGTATACTGTACTCACCTCGTAACCAATGGATACTGTGTCCACCTCGTAATCAACGTATACTGTGTCCACCTCGTAATCAATGTATACTGTGTCCACCTCATAACCATTGTATACTGTGTCCACCTCGTAACCAATGGATACCGTGTCCACCTCGTAACAAATGGATACCTGTTTTCACCTCGTAACCAATGTATACCGTGTCCACCTCGTCACCAATGAATACCGTGTCCACCTCGTCGCCAATGTATACCGTGTCCACATCGTAACCAATGGATAATGTGCCCACCTCGTAATCAATGGATACTGTGTCCACCTCGTAATCAATTTATACTGTGTCCACCTCGTAGCCAATGGATACTGTGTCCACCTCGTAGCCAATGGATACTGTGTCCACCTCGTAGCCAATGCATACTGTGTCCACCTCGTAACCAATGTATACCGTGTCCACCTCGTAACCAATGGATACCTGTGTTCACCTCGTAACCAATGTATACCGTATCCAACTCGTAACAAATGGATACCGTGTCCACCTCGTAATCAATGTATACTGTGTCCACCTCGTAGTCAATGGATACTGTGTCCATCACGTAATCAATGTATACTGTGTCCACCTCGTAATCAATGTATACTGTATCCACCTCGTAACCAATGTATACTGTGTCCACCTTGTAGTCAATGGATACTGTGTCCACCTCGTAATCAATGGATACGGTGTCCACCTCGTAGCCAATGGATACTGTGTCCACCTCGTAGCCAATGCATACTGTGTCCACCTCGTAACCAATGTATACCGTGTCCACCTCGTAACCAATGGATACCTGTTTTCACCTCGTAACCAATGTATACTGTGTCCACCTTGTAGTCAATGGATACTGTGTCCACCTCGTAATCAATGTATACTGTATCCACCTCGTAACCAATGTATACTGTGTCCACCTCGTAGTCAATGGATACTGTGTCCACCTCGTAATCAATGGATACTGTGTCCACCTCGTAACCAATGTATACTGTGTCCACCTCGTAACCAATGTATACTGTGTCCACCTCGTAACCAATGTATACCGTGTCCACCTCGTAACCAATGGATACCTGTGTCCACCTCGTAACCAATGTATACTGTGTCCACCTCGTAACCAATGTATACTGTGTCCACCTCGTAATCAATGTATACTGTGTCCACCTCGTAACCAATGTATACTGTGTCCACCTCGTAACCAATGGATACTGTGTCCACCTCGTAACCATGTATACTGTGTCCACCTCGTAACCAATGGATACTGTGTCCACCTCGTAACCAATGTATACTGTGTCCACCTCGTAACCAATGATACTGTGTCCACCTCGTACAATGATACCGTGTCCACCTCGTAACCAATGGATACTGTGTCCACCTCGTAACCAATGTATACCGTGTCCACCTCGTAACCAATGTATACCGTGTCCACCTCGTAACCAATGTATACCGTGTCCACCTCGTAACCAATGGATACTGTGTCCACCTCGTAATCAATGTATACTGTGTCCACCTCGTAACCAATGTATACCGTGTCCACCTCGTAACCAATGGATACTGTGTCCACCTCGTAACCAATGGATACTGTGTCCACCTCGTAACCAATGGATACTGTGTCCACCTCGTAACCAATGTATACTGTGTCCACCTCGTAACCAATGTATACCGTGTCCACCTCGTAACCAATGGATACCTGTTTTCACCTCGTAACCAATGTATACCGTGTCCACCTCGTAACCAATGGATACCGTGTCCACCTCGTAACCAATGTATACTGTGTCCACCTCGTAATCAATGGATACTGTGTCCACCTCGTAATCAATGTATACTGTGTCCACCTCGTAATCAATGGATACTGTGTCCACCTCGTAATCAATGTATACTGTGTCCACCTCGTAACCAATGTATACTGTGTCCACCTCGTAATCAATGGATACTGTGTCCACCTCGTAATCAATGTATACTGTGTCCACCTCGTAACCAATGTATACTGTGTCCACCTCGTAATCAATGTATACTGTGTCCACCTCGTAACCAATGGATACTGTGTCCACCTCGTAACCAATGTATACCGTGTCCACCTCGTAACCAATGTATACTGTGTCCACCTCGTAACCAATGTATACTGTGTCCACCTCGTAACCAATTTATACTGTGTCCACCTCGTAATCAATGTATACTGTGTCCACCTCGTAACCAATGTATACTGTGTCCACCTCGTAATCAATGTATACTGTGTCCACCTCGTAATCAATGTATACTGTGTCCACCTCGTAACCAATGTATACTGTGTCCACCTCGTAACCAATGGATACTGTGTCCACCTCGTAACCAATGTATACTGTGTCCACCTCGTAACCAATGTATACTGTGTCCACCTCGTAATCAATGGATACTGTGTCCACCTCGTAACCAATGTATACTGTGTCCACCTCGTAATCAATGTATACTGTGTCCACCTCGTAATCAATGTATACCGTGTCCACCTCGTAATCAATGTATACCGTGTCCACCTCGTAATCGATGTATACCGTGTCCACCTCGTAATCAATGTATACCGTGTCCACCTCGTAATCAATGTATACCGTGTCCACCTCGTAATCAATGTATACCGTGTCCACCTCATAATCAATGTATACCATGTCCACCTCGTAATCAATGTATACCGTGTCCACCTCGTAATCAATGTATACCGTGTCCACCTCGTAATCAATGGATACCGTGTCCACCTCGTCACCAATGTATACTGTGTCCACCTCGTAACCAATGCATACTGTGTCCACCTCGTAACCAATGTATACCGTGTCCACCTAGTAACCAATGGATACTGTGTCCACCTCGTAACCAATGTATACTGTGTCCACCTAGTAACCAATGGATACTGTGTCCACCTCGTAACCAATGGATACTGTGTCCACCTCGAACCAATGTATACCGTGTCCACCTCGTAATCAATGTATACTGTAGTCAACTCGTAACCAATGGATACTGTGTCCACCTCGTAATCAATGTATACTGTTTCCACCTCGTAATCAATGTATACCGTGTCCACCTTGTAAGAGAATGTATACTGTGTCCACCTCGTAATCAATGTATACTGTGTCCACCTCGTAACCAATGTATACTGTGTCCACCTCGTAATCAATGTATACTGTGTCCACCTCGTAATCAATGTATACTGTATCCACCTCGTAACCAATGGATACCGTGTCCACCTCGTAACCAATGTATACTGTGTCCACCTCGTAACCAATGTATACCGTGTCCACCTCGTAATCAATGGATACTGTGTCCACCTCGTAATCAATGTATACTGTGTCCACCTCGTAACCAATGGATACTGTGTCCACCTCGTAATCAATGGATACTGTGTCCACCTCGAACCAATGTATACTGTGTCCACCTCGTAATCAATGTATACTGTGTCACCTCGTAACCAATGGATACTGTGTCCACCTCGTAATCAATGTATACTGTTTCCACCTCGTAACCAATGTATACCGTGTCCACCTCGTAAGACAATGTATACTGTGTCCACCTCGTAACCAATGTATACTGTGTCCACCTCGTAACAATGCATACTGTGTCCACCTCGTAATCAATGTATACTGTGTCCACCTCGTAACCAATGTATACCGTGTCCACCTCGTAATCAATGTATACCGTGTCCACCTCGTAACCAATGTATACCGTGTCCACCTCGTAATCAATGTATACCGTGTCCACCTCGTAACCAATGTATACTGTGTCCACCTCGTAACCAATGTATACCGTGTCCACCTCGTAACCAATGTATACCGTGTCCACCTCGTAACCAATGTATACTGTGTCCACCTCGTAACCAATGTATACTGTGTCCACCTCGTAACCAATGGATACCGTGTCCACCTCGTAATCAATGTATACTGTGTCCACCTCGTCACCAATGTATACCGTGTCCACCTCGTAACCAATGGATACTGTGTCCACCTCGTAACCAATGTATACCGTGTCCACCTCGTCACCAATGTATACCGTGTCCACCTCGTAACCAATGGATACCGTGTCCACCTCGTAACCAATGGATACTGTGTCCACCTCGTAACCAATGGATACTGTGTCCACCTCGTAGCCAATGGATACTGTGTCCACCTCGTAGCCAATGGATACTGTGTCCACCTCGTAGCCAATGGATACTGTGTCCACCTCGTAATCAATGTATACCGTGTCCACCTCGTAACCAATGGATACTGTGTCCACCTCGTAACCAATGGATACTGTGTCCACCTCGTAACCAATGTATACCGTGTCCACCTCGTAACCAATGGATACTGTGTCCACCTCGTAACCAATGTATACCGTGTCCACCTCGTAACCAATGGATACTGTGTCCACCTCGTAACCAATGTATACCGTGTCCACCTCGTAACCAATAACGTGTCCACCTCTAACCAATGATACGTGTCCACCTCGTAACCAATGGATACTGTGTCCACCTCGTAACAATGTATACCGTGTCCACCTCGAACCAATGTATACCGTGTCCACCTCGTAACCAATGTATACTGTAGTCACCTCGTAACCAATGGATACCGTGTCCACCTCGTAACCAATGTATACTGTGCCACCTCGTAACAATGAACCACCCCAAGATACTGTGTCCACCTCGTAACCAATGTATACTGTGTCCACCTCGTAACCAATGGATACTGTGTCCACCTCGTAATCAATGTATACTGTGTCCACCTCGTAACCAATGGATACTGTGTCCACCTCGTAACCAATGTATACCGTGTCCACCTCGTAACCAATGAATACTGTGTCCACCTCGTAATCAATGTATACTGTGTCCACCTCGTAACCAATGTATACTGTGTCCACCTCGTAACCAATGAATACTGTGTCCACCTCGTAATCAATGTATACCGTGTCCACCTCGTAACCAATGTATACTGTGTCCACCTCGTAACCAATGGATACTGTGTCCACCTCGTAACCAATGTATACCGTGTCCACCTCGTAATCAATGTATACTGTGTCCACCTCGTAACCAATGTATACCGTGTCCACCTCGTAACCAATGTATACTGTGTCCACCTCGTAATCAATGTATACCGTGTCCACCTCGTAACAATGTATACCGTGTCCACCTCGTAACCAATGATACTGTGTCCACCTCGTAATCAATTATACCGTGTCCACCTCGTAACCAATGGATACTGTGTCCACCTCGTAACCAATGTATACCGTTCCACCTCGTACCAATGATACCTGCCACCTCTACCAATGTATACCGTGTCCACCTCGTAACCAATGGATACTGTGTCCACCTCGTAACCAATGGATACTGTGTCCACCTCGTAATCAATGTATACCGTGTCCACCTCGTAACCAATGGATACTGTGTCCACCTCGTAACCAATGGATACTGTGTCCACCTCGTAACCAATGTATACCGTGTCCACCTCGTACCAATGATACGTGTCCACCTCGACCAATGGATACTGTGTCCACCTCGTAACCAATGTATACTGTGTCCACCTCGTAGCCAATGGATACTGTGTCCACCTCGTAACCAATGGATACTGTGTCCACCTCGTAACCAATGGATACTGTGTCCACCTCGTAATCAATTGATACTGTGTCCACCTCGTCACCAATGTATACCGTGTCCACCTCGTAACCAATGTATTCCGTGTCCACCTCGTAACCAATGTATACCGTGTCCACCTCGTCACCAATGGATAATGTGTCCACCTCGTAACCAATATATACTGTGTCCACCTCGTAACCAATGAATACTGTGTCCACCTCGTAATCAATGTATACCGTGTCCACCTCGTCACCAATGTATACCGTGTCCACCACGTAACCAATGGATACCGTGTCCACCTCGTCACCAATGTATACCGTGTCCACCTCGTAGCCAATGGATACCGTGTTCACCTCGTAGCCAATGGAGACTGTGTCCACCTCGTAGCCAATGGATACTGTGTCCACATCGTAGCCAATGGATACTGTGTCCAACTCGTAGCCAATGGATACTTTGTCCACCTCTTATTCAATGTATACCGTGTCCACCTCATAATCAATGGATACTGTGTCCACCTCGTAATCAATGTATACCATGTCCACCTCATAACCAATGTATACCGTGTCCACCTCGTAATCAATGTATACTGTACCCACCTCGTAACCAATGGATACCGTGTCCACCTCGTAACCAATGTATACTGTGTCCACCACGTAATCAATGTATACTGTGTCCACCTCGTAATCAATGGATACTGTGTCCATCTCGTAACCAATGTATACCGTGTCCACCTCGTCACCAATGAATACCGTGTCCACCTCGTCCCCAATGTATACCGTGTCCACCTCGTAACCAATGGATAATGTGTCCACCTCGTAATCAATGGATACTGTTTCCACCTCGTAATCAATTTATACTGTGTCCACCTCGTCACCAATGTATACCGTGTCCACCTCGAAACCAATGGATACTGTGTCCACTCGTACAATGTACTGTCCACTCGTACCAATGATACGTGTCCACCTCGTAGCCAATGGATACTGTGTCCACCTCGTAACCAATGTATACCGTGTCCAGCTCGTAACCAATGGATACCTGTTTTCACCTCGTAACCAATGTATACCGTGTCCACCTCGTCACCAATGAATACCGTGTCCACCTCGTCGCCAATGTATACCGTGTCCACCTCGTAACCAATGGATAATGTGCCCACCTCGTAATCCATGGATACTGTGTCCACCTCGTAATCAATTTATACTGTGTCCACCTCGTCACCAATGTATACCGTGTACATATCGTAACCAATGGATACTGTGTCCACCTAGTAGCCAATGGATACTGTGTCCACCTCGTAGCCAATGGATACTGTGTCCACCTCGTAGCCAATTGATACTGTGTCCACCTCGTAACCAATGTATACCGTGTCCACCTCGTAACCAATGGATACCTGTTTTCACCTCGTAACCAATGTATACCGGTTCCAACTCGTAACAAATGGATACCGTGTCCACCTCGTAACCAATGTATACTGTGTCCACCTCGTAGTCAATGGATACTGTGTCCACCACGTAACCAATGAATACTGTGTCCACCTCGTAACCAATGGATACTGTGTCCACCTCGTAATCAATGTATACCGTGTCCACCTCGTAACCAATATATATCCTGTCCACCAGGTAATCAATGTATACCGTGTCCACCTCGTAACCAATGGATACCGTGTCCACCTCGTCACTAATGTATACCGTGTCCACCTCGTAACCAATGCATACTGTGTCCACCTCGTAACCAATGGATAATGTATCCACCTCGTAACCAATGTATACCATGTCCACCTCGTAATCAATGGATACTGTGTTCACCTCGTAATCAATGTATACTGTGTCCACCTCGTAATCAATGTATACTGTGTCCACCTCGTAATCAATGTATTCTGTGTCCACCTCGTAAACAATGTATATTGTGTCCACCTCGTAATCAATGGATACTCTGTCCACCTCGTAATCAATGTATACACCTCGTAACCAATGGATACTGTGTCCACCTCGTAATCAATGGATACTGTGTCCACCTCATAACCAATGTATACTGTGTCCACTTCGTAATCAATGTATACTGTACTCACCTCGTAACCAATGGATATTGTGTCCACCTCGTAATCAATGTATACTGTGTCCACCTCGTAATCAATGTATACTGTGTCAACCTCATAACCAGTGTATACTGTGTCCACCTCGTAACCAATGTATACCGTGTCCACCTCGTAACCAATGGATAAAGTGTACACCTCGTAACCAATGTAAACCGTGTCCACCTCGTAACCAATGTATTCCGTGTCCACCTCGTAACCAATGTATACCGTGTCCACATCGTAACCAATGGATAATGTGTCCACCTCGTAACCAATGTATACTCTGTCCACCTCGTAACCAATGAATACTGTGTCCACCTCGTAATCAATGTATACCGTGTCCACCTCGTCACCAATGTATACATTGTCCACCACGTAACCAATGGATACCGTGTCCACCTCGTCACCAATGGATACCGTGTCCACCTCGTCACCAATGTATACCGTGTCCACCTCGTAGCCAATGGATACCGTGTCCACCTCGTAGCCAATGGATACTGTGTCCACCTCGTAGCCAATGGATACTGTGTCCACCTCGTAGCCAATGGATACTGTGTCCACCTCGTAGCCAATGGATACTGTGTCCACCTCGTAGCCAATGGATACTGTGTCCACCTCTTAATCAATGTATACCGTGTCCACCTCATAATCAATGGATACTGTGTCCACCTCGTAATCAATGTATACCGTGTCCACCTCATACCCAATGGATACTGTGTCCACCTCGTAATCAATTTATACCGGGTCCACCTCGTAATCAATGGATACTGTGTCCACCTTGTAACCAATGTATACCGTGTCCACCTCGTCACCAATGAATACCGTGTCCACCTCGTCGCCAATGTATACCGTGTCCACCTGGTAACCAATGGATAATGCGTCCATCTCGTAATCAATGGATACTGTGTCCACCTCGTAATCGATTTATACTGTGTCCACCTCGTCACCAATGTATACCGTGTCCACCTCGTAACCAATGGATACTGTGTCCATGTCGTAGCCAATGCATACTGTGTCCACCTCGTAGCCAATGGATACTGTGTCCACCTCGTAACCAATGTATACTGTGTCCACCTCGTAGTCAATGGATACTGTGTCCACCACGTAATCAATGTATACTGTGTCCACCTCGTAATCAGTGGATACTGTGTCCACCTCGTCACCAATGTATACTGTGTCCACCTCGTAACCAATATATACTGTGTCCACCTCGTAACCAATATATACTGTGTCCACCTCGTAACCAATGTATACCGTGTCCACCTAGTAACCAATGTATACCGTGTCCACCTCGTAATCAATGTATACTGTGTCCACCTCGTAATCAATTTATACTGTGTCCACGTCGTAATCAATGTATACCGTTTCCACATCGTAACCAATATATACCGTGTCCACCTCGTCACCAATGTATACCGTGTCCACCTCGTAACCAATGCATACTGTGTCCACCTCGTAACCAATGGATAATGTGTCCACCTCGTAACCAAAGTATACCGTGTCCACCTCGTAATCAATAGATTCTGTGTTCACCTCGTAATCAATATATACTGTGTCCACCTCGTAACCAATGGATACTGTGTCCACCTCGTAATCAATGGATACTGTGTCCACCTCGTAACCAATATATACTGTGTCCACCTCATAACCAATGTATACCGTGTCCACCTCGTAACCAATGGATACCGTGTCCACCTCGTAACCAATGTATACCGTGTCCACCTCGTAATCAATGTATACAGTAGTCACCTATTAACCAATTGATACTGTGTCCACCTCGTAATCAATGTATACTGTATCCACCTCGTAATCAATGTATTCTGTGTCCACCTCATAACCAGTGTATACTGTGTCCACCTCATAACCAATGTATACCGTGTCCACCTCGTAACCAATGGATACCGTGTCCACCTCGTAACCAATGTATACCGTGTCCACCTCGTAACCAATGTATTCCGTGTCCACCTCGTAACCAATGTATACCGTGTCCACATCGTAACCAATGGATACTGTGTCCACCTCGTAACCAATGTATACTGTGTCCACCTCGTAACCAATGAATACTGTGTCCACCTCGTAATCAATGTATACTGTGTCCACCTCGTACCCAATGTATACTGTGTCCACCTCGTAATCAATGGATACTGTGTCCACCTCGTAGCCAATGGATACCGTGTCCACCTCTTAATCAATGTATACTGTGTCCACCTCGTAATCAATGTATACCGTGTCAACCTCATAAGCGAATGTATACTGTGTCCACCTTATAATCAACGTATACTGTGACCACCTCGTAAGCGAATGTATACTGTGTCCACCTCGTAATCAATGTATACTGTGTCCACCTCGTAATCATTGTATACCGTGTCCACCTCGTAATCAATGTATACTGTACTCACCTCGTAACCAATGGATACCATGTCCACCTCGTAAGCGAATGTATACTGTGTCCACCTCATAATCAACGTATACTGTGTCCACCTCGTAAGCTAATGTATACTGTGTCCACCTCGTAATCAATGTATACTGTGTCCACCTCGTAATCAATGTATACCGTGTCCACCTCCTAATCAATGTATACTGTACTCACCTCGTAACCAATGGATACCATGTCCACCTAGTAATCAATGTAAACTGTGTCCACCTCGTAACCAATGTATACCGTGTCCACCTCGTCACCAATGTATACCGTGTCCACCTCGTCACCAATGTATACCGTGTCCACCTCGTCACCAATGTATACCGTGTCCACCTCGTCACCAATATATACCGTGTCCACCTCGTCACCAATGAATACCGTGTCCATCTCGTCACCAATGTATACCGTGTCCACCTCGTATCCAATGTATACCGTGTCCACCTAGTAACCAATGTATACCGTGTCCACCTCGTAATCAATGTATACTGTGTCCACCTCGTAATCAATTTATACTGTGTCCACCTCGTAATCAATGTATACCGTGTCCACCTCGTAACCAATATATACCGTGTCCACCTCGTCACCAATGCATACTGTGTCCACCTCGTAACCAATGGATAATGTGTCCACCTCGTAACCAATGTATACTTGGTCCACCTCGTAACAAATGGATACTGTGTCCACCTCGTAATCAATTTATACCGTGTCCACCTCGTAATCAATGGATACTGTGTCCACCTCGTCACCAATGAATACCGTGTCCACCTCGTCGCCAATGTATACCGTGTCCACCTGGTAACCAATGGATAATGTGTCCATCTCGTAATCAATGTATACCGTGTCCACCTCGTAACCAATGGATACTGTGTCCATGTCGTAGCCAATGCATACTGTGTCCACCTCGTAGCCAATGGATACTGTGTCCACCTCGTAACCAATGTATACTGTGTCCACCTCGTAGTCAATGGATACTGTGTCCACCACGTAATCAATGTATACTGTGTCCACCTCGTAATCAATGGATACTGTGTCCACCTCGTCACCAATGTATACTGTGTCCACCTCGTAACCAATATATACTGTGTCCACCTCGTAACCAATATATACTGTGTCCACCTCGTAACCAATGTATACCGTGTCCACCTAGTAACCAATGTATACCGTGTCCACCACGTAATCAATGTATACTGTGTCCACCTCGTAATCAATTTATACTGTGTCCACCTCGTAATCAATGTATACCGTGTCCACCTCGTAACCAATATATACCGTGTCCACCTCGTCACCAATGTATACCGTGTCCACCTCGTAATCAATGATACTGTGTCCACCTCGTAACCAATGGATAATGTGTCCACCTCGTAACCAATGTATACCGTGTCCACCTCGTAATCAATATACTGTGTCCACCTCGTAATCAATATATACTGTGTCCACCTCGTAACCAATGGATACTGTGTCCACCTCGTAATCAATGGATACTGTGTCCACCTCGTAACCAATGTATACTGTGTCCACCTCGTAATCAATGTATACAGTAGTCACCTATTAACCAATTGATACTGTGTCCACCTCGTAATCAATGTATACTGTATCCACCTCGTAATCAATGTATTCTGTGTCCACCTCATAACCAGTGTATACTGTGTCCACCTCATAACCAATGTATACCGTGTCCACCTCGTAACCAATGGATACCGTGTCCACCTCGTAACCAATATATACCGTGTCCACCTCGTCACCAATGCATACTGTGTCCACCTCGTAACCAATGGATAATGTGTCCACCTCGTAACCAATGTATACCGTTTCCACCTCGTAATCAATAGATTCTGTGTTCACCTCGTAATCAATGTATACTGTATCCACCTCGTAACCAATGGATACTGTGTCCACCTCGTAATCAATGGATACTGTGTCCACCTCGTAACCAATGTATACTGTGTCCACCTCGTAATCAATGTATACAGTAGTCACCTCTTAACCAATGGATACTGTGTCCACCTCGTAATCAATGTATACTGTATCCACCTCGTAATCAATGTATTCTGTGTCCACCTCATAACCAGTGTATACTGTGTCCACCTCATAACCAATGTATACCGTGTCCACCTCGTAACCAATGTATTCCGTGTCCACCTCGTAACCAATGTATACCGTGTCCACATCGTAACCAATGGATACTGTGTCCACCTCGTAACCAATGTATACTGTGTCCACCTCGTAACCAATGAATACTGTGTCCACCTCGTAATCAATGTATACTGTGTCCACCTCGTACCCAATGTATACTGTGTCCACCTCGTAATCAATGGATACTGTGTCCACCTCGTAGCCAATGGATACCGTGTCCACCTCTTAATCAATGTATACTGTGTCCACCTCGTAATCAATGTATACCGTTTCCACCTCGTAAGCGAATGTATACTGTGTCCACCTTATAATCAACGTATACTGTGTCCACCTCGTAAGCGAATGTATACTGTGTCCACCTCGTAATCAATGTATACTGTGTCCACCTCGTAATCAATGTATACCGTGTCCACCTCGTAATCAATATATACTGTACTCACCTCGTAACCAATGTATACCGTGTCCACCTCGTAATCAATAGATTCTGTGTTCACCTCGTAATCAATGTATACTGTGTCCACCTCGTAACCAATGGATACTGTGTCCACCTCGTAATCAATGGATACTGTGTCCACCTCGTAACCAATGTATACTGTGTCCACCTCGTAATCAATGTATACAGTAGTCACCTCTTAACCAATGGATACTGTGTCCACCTCGTAATCAATGTATACTGTATCCACCTCGTAATCAATGTATTCTGTGTCCACCTCATAACCAGTGTATACTGTGTCCACCTCATAACCAATGTATACCGTGTCCACCTCGTAACCAATGTATTCCGTGTCCACCTCGTAACCAATGTATACCGTGTCCACATTGTAACCAATGGATACTGTGTCCACCTCGTCACCAATGTATACTGTGTCCACCTCGTAACCAATGTATACTGTGTCCACCTCGTAACCAATATATACTGTGTCCACCTCGTAACCAATGTATACCGTGTCCACCTCGTAACCAATGTATACCGTGTCCACCTCGTAATCAATGTATACTGTGTCCACCTCGTAATCAATGTATACTGTGTCCACCTCGTAATCAATGTATACCGTGTCCACCTCGTAACCAATGTATACCGTGTCCACCTCGTCACCAATGTATACCGTGTCCACCTCGTAATCAATGCATACTGTGTCCACCTCGTAACCAATGGATAATGTGTCCACCTCGTAACCAATGTATACCGTGTCCACCTCGTAATCAATGTATACTGTGTTCACCTCGTAATCAATATATACTGTGTCCACCTCGTAACCAATGGATACTGTGTCCACCTCGTAATCAATGGATACTGTGTCCACCTCGTAACCAATGTATACTGTGTCCACCTCGTAATCAATGTATACAGTAGTCACCTATTAACCAATTGATACTGTGTCCACCTCGTAATCAATGTATACTGTATCCACCTCGTAATCAATGTATTCTGTGTCCACCTCATAACCAGTGTATACTGTGTCCACCTCATAACCAATGTATACCGTGTCCACCTCGTAACCAATGGATACCGTATCCACCTCGTAACCAATATATACCGTGTCCACCTCGTCACCAATGCATACTGTGTCCACCTCGTAACCAATGGATAATGTGTCCACCTCGTAACCAATGTATACCGTGTCCACCTCGTAATCAATAGATTCTGTGTTCACCTCGTAACCAATGTATACTGTGTCCACCTCGTAATCAATGTATACAGTAGTCACCTCTTAACCAATGGATACTGTGTCCACCTCGTAATCAATGTATACTGTATCCACCTCGTAATCAATGTATTCTGTGTCCACCTCATAACCAATGTATACTGTGTCCACCTCATAACCAATGTATACCGTGTCCACCTCGTAACCAATGTATTCCGTGTCCACCTCGTAACCAATGTATACCGTGTCCACATCGTAACCAATGGATACTGTGTCCACCTCGTAACCAATGTATACTGTGTCCACCTCGTAACCAATGAATACTGTGTCCACCTCGTAATCAATGTATACTGTGTCCACCTCGTACCCAATGTATACTGTGTCCACCTCGTAATCAATGGATACTGTGTCCACCTCGTAACCAATGGATACCGTGTCCACCTCTTAATCAATGTATACTGTGTCCACCTCGTAATCAATGTATACCGTTTCCACCTCGTAAGCGAATGTATACTGTGTCCACCTTATAATCAACGTATACTGTGTCCACCTCGTAAGCGAATGTATACTGTGTCCACCTCGTAATCAATGTATACTGTGTCCACCTCGTAATCAATGTATACCGTGTCCACCTCGTAATCAATATATACTGTACTCACCTCGTAACCAATGTATACCGTGTCCACCTCGTAATCAATAGATTCTGTGTTCACCTCGTAATCAATGTATACTGTGTCCACCTCGTAACCAATGGATACTGTGTCCACCTCGTAATCAATGGATACTGTGTCCACCTCGTAACCAATGTATACTGTGTCCACCTCGTAATCAATGTATACAGTAGTCACCTCTTAACCAATGGATACTGTGTCCACCTCGTAATCAATGTATACTGTATCCACCTCGTAATCAATGTATTCTGTGTCCACCTCATAACCAGTGTATAATGTGTCCACCTCATAATCAATGTATACCGTGTCCACCTCGTAACCAATGTATTCCGTGTCCACCTCGTAACCAATGTATACCGTGTCCACATTGTAACCAATGGATACTGTGTCCACCTCGTAACCTATGTATACTGTGTCCACCTCGTAACCAATGAATACTGTGTCCACCTCGTAATCAATGTATACTGTGTCCACCTCGTACCCAATGTATACTGTGTCCACCTCGTAATCAATGGATACTGTGTCCACCTCGTAGCCAATGGATACCGTGTCCACCTCTTAATCAATGAATACTGTGTCCACCTCGTAATCAATGTATACCGTTTCCACCTCGTAAGCGAATGTATACTGTGTCCACCTTATAATCAACGTATACTGTGTCCACCTCGTAAGCGAATGTATGCTGTGTCCACCTCGTAATCAATGTATACTGTGTCCACCTCGTAATCAATGTATACCGTGTCCACCTCGTAATCAATGTATACTGTACTCACCTCGTAACCAATGGATACCATGTCCACCTCGTAAGCGAATGTATACTGTGTCCACCTCATAATCAACGTATACTGTGTCCACCTCGTAAGCGAATGTATACTGTGTCCACCTCGTAATCAATGTATACTGTGTCCACCTCGTAATCAATGTATACCGTGTCCACCTCGTAATCAATGTATACTGTACTCACCTCGTAACCAATGGATACCATGTCCACCTCGTAAGCAATGTATACTGTGTCCACCTCGTAACCAATTATACCGTGTCCACCTCATAATCAATGTATACGTCACCTCGTAAAATGGATACCATGTCCACCTAGTAATCAATGTATACTGTGTCCACCTCGTAACCAATGTATACCGTGTCCACCTCGTAATCAATGTATACCGTGTCCACCTCGTAATCAATGTATACCGTGTCCACCTCGTAACCAATGTATACCGTGTCCACCTCGTCACCAATGGATACCGTGTCCACCTCGTCACCAATGGATACCGTGTCCACCTCGTCACCAATGGATACCGTGTCCACCTCGTCACCAATGGATACCGTGTCCACCTCGTCACCAATGTATACTGTCCACCTCGTCACCAATGTAAACCGTGTCCACCTCGTCACCAATGTATACCGTGTCCACCTCGTAACCAATGGATACAGTGTCCACCTCGTCACCAATGTATACCGTGTCCACCTCGTCACCAATGTATACCGTGTCCACCTCGTCACCAATGGATACCGTGTCCACCTCGTCCCAATGTATACTGTCCACCTCGTCACCATGTAACCGTGTCCACCTCGCACCATGTATCCGTGTCCACCTCGTAACCAATGTATACAGTGTCCACCTCATCACCAATGGATACCGTGTCCACCTCGTCACCAATGTATACCGTGTCCACCTCGTCACCAATGGATACCGTGTCCACCTCGTAGCCAATGGATACTGTGTCCACCTCGTAGCCAATTGATACTGTGTCCACCTCGTAGCCAATGGATACTGTGTCCACCTCGTAGCCAATGGATACTGTGTCCACCTCGTCACCAATGGATACAGTGTCCACCTCGTAACCAACGGATACCGTGTCCACCTCGTCACCAATGGATACTGTGTCCACCTCGTAGCCAATAGATACTGTGTCCACCTCGTCACCAATGGATACTGTGTCCACCTCGTAGCCAATGGATACTGTTTACACCTTGTAGCCAATGGATACTGTGTCCACCTCGTAGCCAATGGATACTGTGTCCACCTCGTAATCAATGGATTCTGTGTTCACCTCGTAATCAATGTATACCGTGTCCAGCTCGTCACCAATGTATACCGTGTCCACCTCGTCACCAATGTATACCGTGTCCACCTCGTCACCAATGTATACCGTGTCCACCTCGTCACCAATGTATACCGTGTCCACCTCGTCACCAATGTATACCGTGTCCACCTCGTCACCAATGTATACCGTGTCCACCTCGTAACCAATGGATAACGTGTCCACCTCGTC
This sequence comes from Archivesica marissinica, assembly GCA_014843695.1. Taxonomy (NCBI): domain Eukaryota; kingdom Metazoa; phylum Mollusca; class Bivalvia; order Venerida; family Vesicomyidae; genus Archivesica; species Archivesica marissinica. The sequence goes on along the minus strand of JABXNX010000213.1, from coordinate 23,051 downwards.
ACCAATGGATACCGTGTCCAACTCGTAACCAATGGACACCATGTCCACCTCGTAGCCAATGGATACTGTGTCCACCTCGTAACCAATGGATACCGTGTCCACCTCGTAGCCAATGGATACTGTGTCCACCTCGTAGCCAATGTATATTGTGTCCACCTCGTAGCCAATGGATACTGTGTCCACCACGTAATAAATGTATACTGTGTCCACCTCGTAACCAATGGATACTGTGTCCACCTCGTAATCAATTTATACTGTGTCCACCTCGTAAACAATGTATACCGTGTCCACCTCGTAACCAATGGATACCGTGTCCACCTCGTCACCAATGTGTACTGTGTCCACCTCGTAACCAATGCATACTGTGTCCACCTCGTAACCAATGGATAATGTGTCCACCTCGTAACCAATGTATTCCATGTCCACCTCGTAATCAATGGATTCTGTGTTCACCTCGTAATCAATGTATACTGTGTCCACCTCGTAACCAATGGGTACTGTTTCCACCTCGTAATTAATGGATTCTGTGTCCACCTCGAACCAATGTATACTGTGTCCACCTCGTAATCAATGTATACTGTAGTCAACTCGTAACCAATTGATACTGTGTCCACCTCGTAATCAATGTATACTGTGTCCACCTCGTAATAAATGTATACCGTGTCCACCTTGTAAGAGAATGTATACTGTGTCCACCTCGTAATCAATGTATACTGTGTCCACCTCGTAAGCGAATGTATACTGTGTCCACCTCGTAACCAATGAATACTGTGTCCACCTCGTAATCAATGTATACTGTGTCCACCTCGTACCCAATGTATACTGTGTCCACCTCGTAATCAATGGATACTGTGTCCACCTCGTAGCCAATGGATACCGTGTCCACCTCTTAATCAATGTATACTGTGTCCACCTCGTAATCAATGTATACC
>JABXNX010000213.1:0-21119 GCA_014843695.1 Archivesica marissinica | reverse complement strand
CCACCTCGTAACCAATGTATACTGTGTCCACCTCGTAATCAATGTATACAGTAGTCACCTCTTAACCAATGGATACTGTGTCCACCTCATAACCAGTGTATACTGTGTCCACCTCATAACCAATGTATACCGTGTCCACCTCATAACCAATGTATACCGTGTCCACCTCATAACCAATGTATACCGTGTCCACCTCGTAACCAATGTATTCCGTGTCCACCTCGTAACCAATGTATACCGTGTCCACATCGTAACCAATGGATACTGTGTCCACCTCGTAACCAATGTATACTGTGTCCACCTCGTAACCAATGAAACCCACCCAACAAAACTGTGTCCACCTCGTACCCAATGTATACTGTGTCCACCTCGTAATCAATGGATAATGTGTCCACCTCGTAGCCAATGGATACCGTGTCCACCTCTTAATCAATGTATACTGTGTCCACCTCGTAATCAATGTATACCGTGTCCACCTCGTAAGCGAATGTATACTGTGTCCACCTCATAATCAACGTATACTGTGTCCACCTCGTAAGCGAATGTATACTGTGTCCACCTCGTAATCAATGTATACTGTGTCCACCTCGTAATCAATGTATACCGTGTCCACCTCGTAATCAATGTATACTGTACTCACCTCGTAACCAATGGATACCATGTCCACCTCGTAAGCGAATGTATACTGTGTCCACCTCATAATCAACGTATACTGTGTCCACCTCGTAAGCGAATGTATACTGTGTCCACCTCGTAATCAATGTATACTGTGTCCACCTCGTAATCAATGTATACCGTGTCCACCTCGTAATCAATGTATACTGTACTCACCTCGTAACCAATGGATACCATGTCCACCTAGTAATCAATGTATACTGTGTCCACCTCGTAACCAATTATACCGTGTCCACCTCGTAATCAATGTATACCGTGTCCACCTCGTAATCAATGTATACCGTGTCCATCTCGTAACCAATGTATACCGTGTCCACCTCGTCACCAATGGATACCGTGTCCACCTCGTCACCAATGGATACGTGTCCACCTCGTCACCAATGGATACCGTGTCCACCTCGTCACCAATGGATACCGTGTCCACCTCGTCACCAATGTATACCGTGTCCACCTCGTCACCAAAGTATACCGTGTCCACCTCGTCACCAATGAATACCGTGTCCACCTCGTACCAATGAATACCGTGTCCACCTCGTCACCAATGTATACCGTGTCCACCTCGTCACCAATGTATACGTGTCCACCTCGTCACCAAATATACCGTGTCCACCTCGTAACCAATGTACCGTGTCCACCCTCACCAATGTATACCGTGTCCACCTCGTCACCAATGTATACCGTGTCCACCTCCTCACCAATATATACCGTGTCCACCTCGTAACCAATGTATACAGTGTCCACCTCGTCACCAATGTATACCATGTCCACCTCGTCACCAATGAATACCGTGTCCACCTCGTCACCAATGTATACCGTGTCCACCTCGTCAACAATGGATACCGTGTCCACCTCGTAGCCAATGGATACTGTGTCCACCTCGTAGCCAATTGATACTGTGTCCACCTCGTAGCCAATGGATACTGTGTCCACCTCGTAGCTAATGGAAACTGTGTCCACCTCGTCACCAATGGATACAGTGTCCACCTCGTAACGAATGGATACCGTGTCCACCTCGTCACCAATGGATACTGTGTCCACCTCGTAGCCAATAGATACTGTGTCCACCTCGTCACCAATGGATACTGTGTCCACCTCGTAGCCAATGGATACTGTTTCCACCTCGTAACCAATGGATACTGTGTTCACCTCGTAGCCAATGAATACTGTGTCCACCTCGTAATCAATGGATTCTGTGTTCACCTCGTAATCAATGTATACCGTGTCCACCTCGTCACCAATGTATACCGTGTCCACCTCGTCACCAATGTATACCGTGTCCACCTCGTACCAATGTATACCGTGTCCACCTCGTCACCATGTATACGTGTCCACCTCGTCACCAGTATACCGTGTCCACCTCGTCTCAATGTATACCGTGTCCACCTCGTAACCAATGTATACCGTGTCCACCTCGTACCAATGGATACTGTGTCCACCTCGTAGCCAATGGATACCGTGTCCACCTCGTAGCCAATGGATACTGTGTCCACCTCGTAGCCAATGGATACCGTGTCCACCTCGTAGCCAATGGATACTGTGTCCACTTCGTAGCCAATGTATATTGTGTCCACCTCGTAGCCAATGGATACTGTGTCCACCACGTAATAAATGTATACTGTGTCCACCTCGTAACCAATGGATACTGTGTCCACCTCGTAATCAATTTATACTGTGTCCACCTCGTAAACAATGTATACCGTGTCCACCTCGTAACCAATGGATACCGTGTCCACCTCGTCACCAATGTGTACTGTGTCCACCTCGTAACCAATGCATACTGTGTCCACCTCGTAACCAATGGATAATGTGTCCACCTCGTAACCAATGTATTCCATGTCCACCTCGTAATCAATGGATTCTGTGTTCACCTCGTAATCAATGTATACTGTGTCCACCTCGTAACCAATGGGTACTGTTTCCACCTCGTAATTAATGGATTCTGTGTCCACCTCGAACCAATGTATACTGTGTCCACCTCGTAATCAATGTATACTGTAGTCAACTCGTAACCAATTGATACTGTGTCCACCTCGTAATCAATGTATACTGTGTCCACCTCGTAATAAATGTATACCGTGTCCACCTTGTAAGAGAATGTATACTGTGTCCACCTCGTAATCAATGTATACTGTGTCCACCTCGTAAGCGAATGTATACTGTGTCCACCTCGTAACCAATGAATACTGTGTCCACCTCGTAATCAATGTATACTGTGTCCACCTCGTACCCAATGTATACTGTGTCCACCTCGTAATCAATGGATACTGTGTCCACCTCGTAGCCAATGGATACCGTGTCCACCTCTTAATCAATGTATACTGTGTCCACCTCGTAATCAATGTATACCGTGTCCACCTCGTAAGCGAATGTATACTGTGTTCACCTCATAATCAACGTATACTGTGTCCACCTCGTAAGCGAATGTATACTGTGTCCACCTCGTAATCAATGTATACTGTGTCCACCTCGTAATCAATGTATACCGTGTCCACCTCGTAATCAATGTATACTGTACTCAACTCGTAACCAATTGATACCATGTCCACCTCGTAAGCGAATGTATATTGTGTCCACCTCATAATCAACGTATACTGTGTCCACCTCGTAAGCGAATGTATACTGTGTCCACCTCGTAATCAATGTATACTGTGTCCACCTCGTAATCAATGTATACCGTGTCCACCTCGTAATCAATGTATACTGTACTCACCTCGTAACCAATGGATACCATGTCCACCTAGTAATCAATGTATACTGTGTCCACCTCGTAACCAATGTATACCGTGTCCACCTCGTAATCAATGTATACCGTGTCCACCTCGTAATCAATGTATACCGTGTCCACCTCGTAACCAATGTATACTGTGTCCACCTCGTCACCAATGGATACCGTGTCCACCTCGTCACCAATGGATACCGTGTCCACCTCGTCACCAATGGAACCTGCCCCCGTAACCAATGTATACCGTGTCCACCTCGTAACCAATGTATACCGTGTCCACCTCGTAACCAATGTATACTGTGTCCACCTCGTAACCAATGTATACCGTGTCCACCTCGTAACCAATGTATACCGTGTCCACCTCGTAACCAATGTATACCGTGTCCACCTCGTCACCAATATATACCGTGTCCACCTCGTCACCAATGTATACCGTGTCCACCTCGTCACCAATGAATACCGTGTCCACCGCGTCACCAATGTATACCGTGTCCACCTCGTCACCAATGTAAACCGTGTCCACCTCGTCACCAATGTATACCGTGTCCACCTCGTAACCAATGGATACTGTGTCCACCTCGTAACCAATGTATTCCGTGTCCAGCTCGTAATCAATGGATTCTGTGTTCACCTCGTAATGAATGTATACTGTGTCCACCTCGTAACCAATGGATACTGTGCCCACCTCGTAATCAATGGATTCTGTGTCCACCTCGAACCAATGTATACTGTGTCCACCTCGTAATCAATGTATACTGTAGTCAACTCGTAACCAATGGATACTGTGTCCACCTCGTAATCAATGTATACTGTGTCGTCCACCTCGTAATCAATGTATACCGTGTCCACCTTGTAAGAGAATGTATACTGTGTCCACCTCGTAATCAATATATACTGTGTCCACCTCGTAAGCGAATGTATACTGTGTCCACCTCGTAATCAATGTATACTGTGTCCACCTCGTAATCAATGTATACCGTGTCCACCTCGTAATCGATGTATACCGTGTCCACCTCGTAATCGATGTATACCGTGTCCACCTCGTAATCAATGTATACCGTGTCCACCTCGTAATCAATGTATACCGTGTCCACCTCGTAATCAATGTATACCGTGTCCACCTCATAATCAATGTATACCATGTCCACCTCGTAATCAATGTATACCGTGTCCACCTCGTAATCAATGTATACCGTGTCCACCTCGTAATCAATGGATACCGTGTCCACCTCGTCACCAATGTGTACTGTGTCCACCTCGTAACCAATGCATACTGTGTCCACCTCGTAACCAATGTATTCCGTGTCCACCTAGTAATCAATGGATTCTGTGTTCACCTCGTAATCAATGTATTCTGTGTCCACCTAGTAACCAATGGATACTGTGTCCACCTCGTAATCAATGGATTCTGTGTCCACCTCGAACCAATGTATACTGTGTCCACCTCGTAATCAATGTATACTGTAGTCAACTCGTAACCAATGGATACTGTGTCCACCTCGTAATCAATGTATACTGTTTCCACCTCGTAATCAATGTATACCGTGTCCACCTTGTAAGAGAATGTATACTGTGTCCACCTCGTAATCAATGTATACTGTGTCCACCTCGTAAGCGAATGTATACTGTGTCCACCTCGTAATCAATGTATACTGTGTCCACCTCGTAATCAATGTATACTGTATTCAACTCGTAACCAATGGATACTGTGTCCACCTCGTAACCAATGCATACTGTGTCCACCTCGTTACCAATGTATTCCGTGTCCACCTCGTAATCAATGGATTCTGTGTTCACCTCGTAATCAATGTATTCTGTGTCCACCTCGTAACCAATGGATACTGTGTCCACCTCGTAATCAATGGATTCTGTGTCCACCTCGAACCAATGTATACTGTGTCCACCTCGTAATCAATGTATACTGTAGTCAACTCATAACCAATGGATACTGTGTCCACTTCGTAATCAATGTATACTGTTTCCACCTCGTAATCAATGTATACCGTGTCCACCTTGTAAGAGAATGTATACTGTGTCCACCTCGTAATCAATGTATACTGTGTCCACCTCGTAAGCGAATGCTTACTGTGTCCACCTCGTAATCAATGTATACTGTGTCCACCTCGTAATCAATGTATACCGTGTCCACCTCGTAATCGATGTATACCGTGTCCACCTCGTAATCGATGTATACCGTGTCCACCTCGTAATCAATGTATACCGTGTCCACCTCGTAATCAATGTATACCGTGTCCACCTCGTAATCAATGTATACCGTGTCCACCTCATAATCAATGTATACCATGTCCACCTCGTAATCAATGTATACCGTGTCCACCTCGTAATCAATGTATACCGTGTCCACCTCGTAATCAATGTATACCGTGTCCACCTCGTAATCAATGTATACTGTGTCCACCTCATAACCAGTGTATACTGTGTCCACCTCGTAACCAATGTATACCGTGTCCACCTCGTAATCAATGTATACCGTGTCCACCTCGTCACCAATGTATACCGTGTCCACCTCGTAGCCAATGGATACCGTGTCCACCTCGTAGCCAATGGATACTGTGTCCACCTCGTAGCCAATGGATACTGTGTCCACCTCGTAGCCAATGGATACTGTGTCCACCTCGTAGCCAATGGATACTGTGTCCACCTCGTAGCCAATGGATACTGAGTCCACCACGTAATCAATGTATACTGTGTCCACCTCGTAACCAATGGATACTGTGTCCACCTAGTAATCAATTTATACTGTGTCCACCTCGTAAACAATGTATACCGTGTCCACCTCGTAAGCAATGGATACCGTGTCCACCTCGTCACCAATGTGTACTGTGTCCACCTCGTAACCAATGCATACTGTGTCCACCTCGTAACCAATGTATTCCGTGTCCAGCTCGTAATCAATGGATTCTGTGTTCACCTCGTAATGAATGTATACTGTGTCCACCTCGTAACCAATGGATACTATGTCCACCTCGTAATCAATGGATTCTGTGTCCACCTCGAACCAATGTATACTGTGTCCACCTCGTAATCAATGTATACTGTAGTCAACTCGTAACCAATGGATACTGTGTCCACCTCGTAATCAATGTATACTGTGTCGTCCACCTCGTAATCAATGTATACCGTGTCCACCTTGTAAGAGAATGTATACTGTGTCCACCTCGTAATCAATATATACTGTGTCCACCTCGTAAGCGAATGTATACTGTGTCCACCTCGTAATCAATGTATACTGTGTCCACCTCGTAATCAATGTATACCGTGTCCACCTCGTAATCGATGTATACCGTGTCCACCTCGTAATCGATGTATACCGTGTCCACCTCGTAATCAATGTATACCGTGTCCACCTCGTAATCAATGTATACCGTGTCCACCTCGTAATCAATGTATACCGTGTCCACCTCATAATCAATGTATACCATGTCCACCTCGTAATCAATGTATACCGTGTCCACCTCGTAATCAATGTATACCGTGTCCACCTCGTAATCAATGTATACCGTGTCCACCTCGTAATCAATGTATACTGTGTCCACCTCATAACCAGTGTATACTGTGTCCACCTCGTAACCAATGTATACCGTGTCCACCTCGTAATCAATGTATACCGTGTCCACCTCGTAATCAATGTATTCCGTGTCCACATCGTAATCAGTGTATACTGTGTCCACCTCGTAATCAATTTATACCGTGTCCACCTCGTAATCAATGGATACTGTGTCCACCTCGTAACCAATGTATACCGTATCCACCTGGTCACCAATGAATACCTTGTCCACCTCCTCGCCAATGTATACCGTGTCCACCTCGTAACCAATGGATAATGTGTCCACCTCGAAACCAATGAATACTGTGTCCACCTCGTAATCAATGTATACCGTGTCCACCACGTAACCAATGGATACCGTGTCCACCTCGTCACCAATGGATACCGTGTCCACCTCGTCACCAATGTATACCGTGTCCACCTCGTAGCCAATGGATAACGTGTCCACCTCGAAGCCAATGGATACTGTGTCCACCTCGTAGCCAATGGATACTGTGTCCATCTCGTAGCCAATGGATACTGTGTCCACCTCGTAGCCAATGGATACTGTGTCCACCTCGTAGCCAATGGATACTGTGTCCACCTCGTAATCAATTGATACTTTGTCCACCTCGTCACCAATGTATACCGTGTCCACCTCGTAACCAATGTATTCCGTGTCCACCTCGTAACCAATGTATACCGTGTCCACATCGTCACCAATGGATAATGTGTCCACCTTGTAACCAATGTATACTGTGTCCACCTCGTAACCAATGAATACTGTGTCAACCTCGTAATCAATGTATACCGTGTCCACCTCGTCACCAATGTATACCGTGTCCACCACGTAACCAATGGATACCGTGTCCACCTCGTCACCAATGTATACCGTGTCCACATCGTAGCCAATGGATACCGTGTTCACCTCGTAGCCAATGGAGACTGTGTCCACCTCGTAGCCAATGGATACTGTGTCCAACTCGTAGCCAATGGATACTGTGTCCATCTCGTAGCCAATGGATACTTTGTCCACCTCTTAATCAATGTATACCGTGTCCACCTCATAATCAATGTATACAGTACTCACCTCGTAACTAATGGATACCGTGTCCACCTCGTAACCAATGTATACTGTGTCGACCACGTAATCAATGGATACTGTGTCCACCTCGTAACCAATGTATACTGTGTCCACCTCGTAACCAATGGATACTGTGTCCAACTCGTAATCAATTTATACCGTGTACACCTCGTAATCAATGGATACTGTGTCCATCTCGTAACCAATGTATACCGTGTCCACCTCGTCACCAATGAATACCGTGTCCACCTCGTCCCCAATGTATACAGTGTCCACATCGTAACCAATTGATAATGTGTCCACCTCGTAATCAATGGATACTGTTTCCACCTCGTAATCAATTTATACTGTGTCCACCTCGTCACCAATGTATACCGTGTGCACCTCGAAACCAATGGATACTGTGTCCACGTCGTAGCCAATGCCTACTGTGTCCACCTCGTAGCCAATGCATACTGTGTCCACCTCGTAGCCAATGGATACTGTGTCCACCTCGTAACCAATGTATACCGTGTCCACCTCGTAACCAATGGATACCTGTTTTCACTTCGAAACCAATGTATACCGTGTCCAACTCGTCACCAATGAATACCGTGTCCACCTCGTCGCCAATGTATACCGTGTCCACCTCGTAACCAATGGATAATGTGCCCACCTCGTAATCCATGGATACTGTGTCCACCTCGTAATCAATTTATACTGTGTCCACCTCGTCACCAATGTATACCGTGTCCACCTCGTAACCAATGGATACTGTGTCCACCTAGTAGACAATGGATAATGTGTCCACCTCGTAGCCAATGGATACTGTGTCCACCTCGTAGCCAATTGATACTGTGTCCACCTCGTAACCAATGTATACCGTGTCCACCTCGTAACCAATGGATACCTGTTTTCACCTCGTAACCAATGTATAACTGTTCCAACTCGTAACAAATGGATACCGTGTCCACCTCGTAACCAATGTATACTGTGTCCACCTCGTAGTCAATGGATACTGTGTCCACCACGTAATCAATGAATACTGTGTCCACCTCGTAACCAATGGATACTGTGTCCACCTCGTAATCAATGTATACCGTGTCCACCTCATAACCAATATATACAGTGTCCACCTCGTAATCAATGTATACCGTGTCCACCTCGTAACTAATGGATACACGTGTCCACCTCGTCACCAATGTATACCGTGTCCACCTCGTAACCAATGCATACTGTGTCCACCTCGTAACCAATGGATAATGTATCCACCTCGTAACCAATGTATACCATTTCCACCTCGTAATCAATGGATACTGAGTTCACCTCGTAATCAATGTATACTGTGTCCACCTCGTAATCAATGTATACAGTGTCCACCTCATAATCAATGTATTCTGTGTCCACCTCGTAAACAATGTATACTGTGTCCACCTCGTAATCAATGGATACTCTGTCCACCTCGTAATCAATGTATACACCTCGTAACCAATGGATACTGTGTCCACCTCGTAATCAATGGATACTGTGTCCACCTCGTAACCAATGTATACTGTGTCCACCTCGTAATCAATGTATACTGTACTCACCTCGTAACCAATGGATACTGTGTCCACCTCGTAACCAACGAATACTGTGTCGACCTCGTAATCAATGTATACCGTGTCCACCTCGTCACCAATGTATACCGTGTCCACCACGTAACCAATGGATACCGTGTCCACCTCGTCACCAATGGATACCGTGTCCACCTCGTCACCAATGTATACCGTATCCACCTCGTAGCCAATGGATACCTTGTCCACCTCGTAGCCAATGGATACTGCGTCCACCTCGTAGCCAATGGATACTGTGTCCACCTCGTAGCCAATTGATACTGTGTCCACCTCATAGCCAATGGATACTGTGTCCACCTCGTAGCCAATGGATACTGTGTCCACCTCTTAATCAATGTATACCGTGTCCACCTCATAATCAATGGATACTGTGTCCACCTCGTAATCAATGTATACCGTGTCCATCTCATACCCAATGGATACTGTGTCCACCTAGTAGTAATCAATGTATACCGTGTCCACCTCGTAATCAATGTATACCGTGTCCACCTCGTAATCAATGTATACTGTACTCACCTCGTAACCTATGGATACCGTGTCCACCTCGTAACCAATGTATACTGTATCGACCATGTAATCAATGGATACTGTGTCCACCTCGTAACCAATGTATACTTGGTCCACCTCGTAACCAATGGATACTGTGTCCACCTCGTAATCAATTTATACCGTGTCCACCTCGTAATCAATGGATAATGTGTCCACCTCGTAACCAATGTATACCGTGTCCACCTCGTCACCAATGAATACCGTGTCCACCTCGTCGCCAATGTATACCGTGTCCACCTCGTAACCAATGGATAATGTGTCCACCTCGTAATCAATGGATACTGTGTCCACCTCGTAATCGATTTATACTGTGTCCACCTCGTCACCAATGTATACCATGTCCACCTCGTAACCAATGGATACTGTGTCCACGTCGTAGCCAATGCATACTGTGTCCACCTCGTAGCCAATGGATACTGTGTCCACCTCGTAGCCAATGGATACTGTGTCCACCTCGTAACCAATGTATACTGTGTCCACCTCGTAGTCAATGGATACTGTGTCCACCACGTAATCAATGTATACTGTGTCCACCTCGTAATCAATGGATACTGTTTCCACCTCGTCACCAATGTATACTGTGTCCACCTCGTAACCAATATATACTGTGTCCACATCGTAACCAATATATACTGTGTCCACCTCGTAACCAATGTATACCGTGTCCACCTAGTAACCAATGTATACCGTGTCCACCTCGTAATCAATGTATACTGTGTCCACCTCGTAATCAATGTATACCCTGTCCACCTCGTAACCAATAGATACCGTGTCCACCTCGTCACCAATGTATACCGTGTCCACCTCGTAACAAATGCATACTGTGTCCACCTCGTAACCAATGGATAATATGTCCACCTCGTAACCAATGTATACCGTGTCCACCTCGTAATCAATGGATTCTGTGTTCACCTCTTAATCAATGTATACTGTGTCCACCTCGTAACCAATGGATACTGTGTCCACCTCGTAATCAATTGATACTGTGTCCACCTCGTAACCAATGTATACTGTGTCCACCTCGTAATAAATGTATACAGTAGTCACCTCTTAACCAATGGATACTGTGTCCACCTCGTAATCAATGTATACTGTATCCACCTCGTAATCAATGTATACTGTGTCCACCTCATAACCAGTGTATACTGTGTCCACCTCATAACCAATGTATACCGTGTCCACCTCATATCCAATGGATACCGTGTCTACCTCGTAACCAATGTATACCGTGTCCACCTCGTAACCAATGTATTCCGTGTCCACCTCGTAACCAATGTATACCGTGTCCACATCGTAACCAATGGATACTGTGTCCACCTCGTAACCAATGTATACTGTGTCCACCTCGTAGTCAATGGATACTGTGTCCACCACGTAATCAATGAATACTGTGTCCACCTCGTAACCAATGGATACTGTGTCCACCTCGTAATCAATGTATACCGTGTCCACCTCGTAACCAATATATACAGTGTCCACCTCGTAATCAATGTATACCGTGTCCACCTCGTAACTAATGGATACACGTGTCCACCTCGTCACCAATGTATACCGTGTCCACCTCGTAACCAATGCATACTGTGTCCACCTCGTAACCAATGGATAATGTATCCACCTCGTAACCAATGTATACCATTTCCACCTCGTAATCAATGGATACTGAGTTCACCTCGTAATCAATGTATACTGTGTCCACCTCGTAATCAATGTATACAGTGTCCACCTCATAATCAATGTATTCTGTGTCCACCTCGTAAACAATGTATACTGTGTCCACCTCGTAATCAATGGATACTCTGTCCACCTCGTAATCAATGTATACACCTCGTAACCAATGGATACTGTGTCCACCTCGTAATCAATGGATACTGTGTCCACCTCGTAACCAATGTATACTGTGTCCACCTCGTAATCAATGTATACTGTACTCACCTCGTAACCAATGGATACTGTGTCCACCTCGTAACCAACGAATACTGTGTCCACCTCGTAATCAATGTATACCGTGTCCACCTCGTCACCAATGTATACCGTGTCCACCACGTAACCAATGGATACCGTGTCCACCTCGTCACCAATGGATACCGTGTCCACCTCGTCACCAATGTATACCGTATCCACCTCGTAGCCAATGGATACTGTCCACCTCGTAGCCAATGGATACTGTGTCCACCTCGTAGCCAATGGATACTGTGTCCACCTCGTAGCCAATTGATACTGTGTCCACCTCAAGCCAATGGATACTGTGTCCACCTCGTAGCCAATGGATACTGTGTCCACCTCTTAATCAATGTATACCGTGTCCACCTCATAATCAATGGATACTGTGTCCACCTCGTAATCAATGTATACCGTGTCCATCTCATACCCAATGGATACTGTGTCCACCTAGTAGTAATCAATGTATACCGTGTCCACCTCGTAATCAATGTATACCGTGTCCACCTCGTAATCAATGTATACTGTACTCACCTCGTAACCTATGGATACCGTGTCCACCTCGTAACCAATGTATACTGTATCGACCATGTAATCAATGGATACTGTGTCCACCTCGTAACCAATGTATACTTGGTCCACCTCGTAACCAATGGATACTGTGTCCACCTCGTAATCAATTTATACCGTGTCCACCTCGTAATCAATGGATACTGTGTCCACCTCGTAACCAATGTATACCGTGTCCACCTCGTCACCAATGAATACCGTGTCCACCTCGTCGCCAATGTATACCGTGTCCACCTCGTAACCAATGGATAATGTGTCCACCTCGTAATCAATGGATACTGTGTCCACCTCGTAATCGATTTATACTGTGTCCACCTCGTCACCAATGTATACCATGTCCACCTCGTAACCAATGGATACTGTGTCCACGTCGTAGCCAATGCATACTGTGTCCACCTCGTAGCCAATGGATACTGTGTCCACCTCGTAGCCAATGGATACTGTGTCCACCTCGTAACCAATGTATACTGTGTCCACCTCGTAGTCAATGGATACTGTGTCCACCACGTAATCAATGTATACTGTGTCCACCTCGTAATCAATGGATACTGTTTCCACCTCGTCACCAATGTATACTGTGTCCACCTCGTAACCAATATATACTGTGTCCACATCGTAACCAATATATACTGTGTCCACCTCGTAACCAATGTATACCGTGTCCACCTAGTAACCAATGTATACCGTGTCCACCTCGTAATCAATGTATACTGTGTCCACCTCGTAATCAATGTATACCCTGTCCACCTCGTAACCAATAGATACCGTGTCCACCTCGTCACCAATGTATACCGTGTCCACCTCGTAACAAATGCATACTGTGTCCACCTCGTAACCAATGGATAATATGTCCACCTCGTAACCAATGTATACCGTGTCCACCTCGTAATCAATGGATTCTGTGTTCACCTCTTAATCAATGTATACTGTGTCCACCTCGTAACCAATGGATACTGTGTCCACCTCGTAATCAATTGATACTGTGTCCACCTCGTAACCAATGTATACTGTGTCCACCTCGTAATAAATGTATACAGTAGTCACCTCTTAACCAATGGATACTGTGTCCACCTCGTAATCAATGTATACTGTATCCACCTCGTAATCAATGTATACTGTGTCCACCTCATAACCAGTGTATACTGTGTCCACCTCATAACCAATGTATACCGTGTCCACCTCATATCCAATGGATACCGTGTCTACCTCGTAACCAATGTATACCGTGTCCACCTCGTAACCAATGTATTCCGTGTCCACCTCGTAACCAATGTATACCGTGTCCACATCGTAACCAATGGATACTGTGTCCACCTCGTAACCAATGTATACTGTGTCCACCTCGTAACCAATGAAAACTGTGTCCACCTCGTACCCAATGTATACTGTGTCCACCTCGTAATCAATGGATAATGTGTCCACCTCGTAGCCAATGGATACCGTGTCCACCTCTTAATCAATGTATACTGTGTCCACCTCGTAATCAATGTATACCGTGTCCACCTCGTAAGCGAATGTATACTGTGTCCACCTCATAATCAACGTATACTGTGTCCACCTCTTAAGCGAATGTATTCTGTGTCCACCTCGTAATCAATGTATACTGTGTCCACCTCGTAATCAATGTATACCGTGTCCACCTCGTAATCAATGTATACTGTACTCACCTCGTAACCAATGGATACCATGTCCACCTCGTAAGCGAATGTATACTGTGTCCACCTCGTAATCAATGTATACCGTGTCCACCTCATAATCAATGTATACTGTACTCACCTCGTAACAAATGGATACCATGTCCACCTAGTAATCAATGTATGCTGTGTCCACCTCGTAACCAATGTATACCGTGTCCACCTCGTAATCAATGTATACCGTGTCCACATCGTAATCAATGTATACCGTGTCCACCTCGTAACCAATGTATACCGTGTCCACCTCGTCACCAATGGATACCGTGTCCACCTCGTCACCAATGGATACCGTGTCCACCTCGTCACCAATGTATACCGTGTCCACCTCGTCACCAATGAATACCGTGTCCACCTCGTCACCAATGTATACCATGTCCACCTCGTCACCAATGAATACCGTGTCCACCTCGTCACCAATGTATACCGTGTCCACCTCGTCAACAATGGATACCGTGTCCACCTCGTAGCCAATGGATACTGTGTCCACCTCGTAGCCAATTGATACTGTGTCCACCTCGTAGCCAATGGATACTGTGTCCACCTCGTAGCTAATGGAAACTGTGTCCACCTCGTCACCAATGGATACAGTGTCCACCTCGTAACGAATGGATACCGTGTCCACCTCGTCACCAATGGATACTGTGTCCACCTCGTAGCCAATAGATACTGTGTCCACCTCGTCACCAATGGATACTGTGTCCACCTCGTAGCCAATGGATACTGTTTCCACCTCGTAACCAATGGATACTGTGTTCACCTCGTAGCCAATGAATACTGTGTCCACCTCGTAATCAATGGATTCTGTGTTCACCTCGTAATCAATGTACACCGTGTCCACCTCGTCACCAATGTATACCGTGTCCACCTCGTCACCAATGGATACCGTGTCCACCTCGTCACCAATGGATACCGTGTCCACCTCGTAGCCAATGGATACTGTGTCCACCTCGTAACCAATGGATACTGTGTCCACCTCGTAGCCAATGTATACTGTGTCCACCTCATAATCAACGTATATGTGTCCACCTCTAACAATGTATACTGTGTCCACCTCGTAATCAATGTATACTGTGTCCACCTCGTAATCAATGTATACCGTGTCCACCTCGTAATCAATGTATACTGTACTCACCTCGTAACCAATGGATACCATGTCCACCTCGTAAGCGAATGTATACTGTGTCCACCTCATAATCAACGTATACTGTGTCCACCTCGTAAGCGAATGTATACTGTGTCCACCTCGTAATCAATGTATACTGTGTCCACCTCGTAATCAATGTATACCGTGTCCACCTCGTAATCAATGTATACTGTACTCACCTCGTAACCAATGGATACCATGTCCACCTAGTAATCAATGTATGCTGTGTCCACCTCGTAACCAATGTATACCGTGTCCACCTCGTAATCAATGTATACCGTGTCCACATCGTAATCAATGTATACCGTGTCCACCTCGTAACCAATGTATACCGTGTCCACCTCGTCACCAATGGATACCGTGTCCAGATCGTCACCAATGGATACCGTGTCCACCTCGTCACCAATGGATACCGTGTCCACCTCGTCACCAATGGATACCGTGTCCACCTCGTCACCAATGTATACAGTGTCCACCTCGTCACCAAAGTATACCGTGTCCACCTCGTCACCAATGAATACCGTGTCCACCTCGTCACCAATGAATACCGTGTCCACCTCGTCACCAATGTATACCGTGTCCACCTCGTCACCAATGTATACCGTGTCCACCTCCTCACCAATATATACCGTGTCCACCTCGTCACCAATGTATACCGTGTCCACCTCGTCACCAATGTATACCGTGTCCACCTCGTCACCAATGAATACCGTGTCCACCTCGTCACCAATGTATACCGTGTCCACCTCGTCAACAATGGATACCGTGTCCACCTCGTAGCCAATGGATACTGTGTCCACCTCGTAGCCAATTGATACTGTGTCCACCTCGTAGCCAATGGATACTGTGTCCACCTCGTAGCTAATGGAAACTGTGTCCACCTCGTCACCAATGGATACAGTGTCCACCTCGTAACGAATGGATACCGTGTCCACCTCGTCACCAATGGATACTGTGTCCACCTCGTAGCCAATAGATACTGTGTCCACCTCGTCACCAATGGATACTGTGTCCACCTCGTAGCCAATGGATACTGTTTCCACCTCGTAACCAATGGATACTGTGTTCACCTCGTAGCCAATGAATACTGTGTCCACCTCGTAATCAATGGATTCTGTGTCCACCTCGTCACCAATGTATACCGTGTCCACCTCGTCACCAATGGATACCGTGTCCACCTCGTAGCCAATGGATACTGTGTCCACCTCGTAGCCAATGGATACTGTGTCCACCTCGTAGCCAATGTATACTGTGTCCACCTCATAATCAACGTATACTGTGTCCACCTCTTAAGCGAATGTATACTGTGTCCACCTCGTAATCAATGTATACTGTGTCCACCTCGTAATCAATGTATACCGTGTCCACCTCGTAATCAATGTATACTGTACTCACCTCGTAACCAATGGATACCATGTCCACCTCGTAAGCGAATGTATACTGTGTCCACCTCATAATCAACGTATACTGTGTCCACCTCGTAAGCGAATGTATACTGTGTCCACCTCGTAATCAATGTATACTGTGTCCACCTCGTAATCAATGTATACCGTGTCCACCTCGTAATCAATGTATACTGTACTCACCTCGTAACCAATGGATACCATGTCCACCTCGTAATCAATGTATACTGTGTCCACCTCGTAACCAATGTATACCGTGTCCACCTCGTAATCAATGTATACCGTGTCCACCTCGTAATCAATGTATACCGTGTCCACCTCGTAACCAATGTATACCGTGTCCACCTCGTCACCAATGGATACCGTGTCCACCTCGTCACCAATGGATACCGTGTCAACCTCGTCACCAATGGATACCGTGTCCACCTCGTCACCAATGGATACCGTGTCCACCTCGTCACCAATGTATACAGTGTCCACCTCGTCACCAAAGTATACCGTGTCCACCTCGTCACCAATGAATACCGTGTCCACCTCGTCACCAATGAATACCGTGTCCACCTCGTCACCAATGTATACCGTGTCCACCTCGTCACCAATGTATACCGTGTCCACCTCCTCACCAATATATACCGTGTTCACCTCGTCACCAATGTATACCGTGTCCACCTCGTCACCAATGTATACCGTGTCCACCTCGTCACCAATGAATACAGTGTCCACCTCGTCACCAATGGATACCGTGTCCACCTCGTAGCCAATGGATACTGTGTCCACCTCGTAGCCAATTGATACTGTGTCCACCTCGTAGCCAATGGATACTGTGTCCACCTCGTAGCCAATGGAAACTGTGTCCACCTCGTCACCAATGGATACAGTGTCCACCTCGTAACCAATGGATACCGTGTCCACCTCGTCACCAATGGATACTGTGTCCACCTCGTAGCCAATGGATACTGTTTCCACCTCGTAACCAATGGATACTGTGTCCACCTCGTAGCCAATGAATACTGTGTCCACCTCGTAATCAATGGATTCTGTGTTCACCTCGTAATCAATGTACACCGTGTCCAGCTCGTCACCAATGTATACCGTGTCCACCTCGTCACCAATGGATACCGTGTCCACCTCGTCACCAATGGATACCGTGTCCACCTCGTAGCCAATGGATACTGTGTCCACCTCGTAGCCAATGGATACTGTGTCCACCTCGTAGCCAATGGATACTGTGTCCACCTCGTAGCCAATGGATACTGTGTCCACCTCGTAGCCAATGGATACTGTATCCACCACGTAATCAATGTATACTGTGTCCACCTCGTAACCAATGGATACTATGTCCACCTCGTAATCAATTTATACTGTGTCCACCTCGTAATCAATGTATACCGTGTCCACCTCGTAACCAATGGATACCGTGTCCACCTCGTCACCAATGTGTACTGTGTCCACCTCGTAACCAATGCATAATGTGTCCACCTCGTAACCAATGTATACCGTGTCCACCTAGTAATCAATGGATTCTGTGTTCACCTCGTAATCAATGTATACTGTGTCCACCTCGTAACCAATGGATACTGTGTCCACCTCGTAATCAATGGATTCTGTGTCCACCTCGAACCAATGTATACTGTGTCCACCTCGTAATCAATGTATACTGTAGTCAACTCGTAACCAATGGATACTGTGTCCACCTCGTAATCAATGTATACTGTGTCCACCTCGTAATCAATGTATACCGTGTCCACCTTGTAAGAGAATGTATACTGTGTCCACCTCGTAATCAATGTATACTTTGTCCACCTCGTAAGCGAATGTATACTGTGTCCACCTCGTAATCAATGTATACTGGGTCCACCTCGTAATCAATGTATACCGTGTCCACCTAGTAATCGATGTATACCGTGTCCACCTCGTAATCGATGTATACCGTGTCCACCTCGTAATCAATGTATACCGTGTCCACCTCGTAATCAATGTATACCGTGTCCACCTCGTAATCAATGTATACCGTGTCCACCTCGTAATCAATGTATACCGTGTCCACCTCGTAACCAATGGATACTGTGTCCACCTCGTACCAATGTATACCGTGTCCACCTCGTAACCAATGTATACCGTGTCCACCTCGTAACCAATGTATACCGTGTCCACCTCGTAATCAATGTATACTGTGTCCACCTCGTAATCAATGTATACTGTGTCCACCTCGTAATCAATGTATACTGTGTCCACCTCGTAACCAATGTATACCGTGTCCACCTCGTAACCAATGGATACTGTGTCCACCTCGTAACCAATGTATACCGTGTCCACCTCGTAACCAATGGATACTGTGTCCACCTCGTAACCAATGTATACCGTGTCCACCTCGTAACCAATGTATACTGTGTCCACCTCGTAACCAATGTATACCGTGTCCACCTCGTAACCAATGAATACCGTGTCCACCTCGTAACCAATGTATACTGTGTCCACCTCGTAACCAATGGATACTGTGTCCACCTCGTAATCAATGTATACCGTGTCCACCTCGTAACCAATGTATACTGTGTCCACCTCGTAACCAATGTATACTGTGTCCACCTCGTAACCAATGAATACTGTGTCCACCTCGTAACCAATGAATACCGTGTCCACCTCGTCACCAATGTATACCGTGTCCACCACGTAACCAATGGATACCGTGTCCACCTCGTCACCAATGGATACCGTGTCCACCTCGTCACCAATGTATACCGTGTCCACCTCGTAGCCAATGGATACCGTGTCCACCTCGTAGCCAATGGATACTGTGTCCACCTCGTAGCCAATGGATACTGTGTCCACCTCGTAGCCAATGGATACTGTGTCCACCTCGTAGCCAATGGATACTGTGTCCACCTCGTAATCAATGAATACCGTGTCCACCTCATAACCAATGTATACTGTGTCCACCTCGTAATCAATGTATACTGTGTCCACCTCGTAACCAATGGATACCGTGTCCACCTCGTAACCAATGTATACTGTGTCCACCTCGTAATCAATGTATACTGTGTCCACCTCGTAACCAATGTATACTGTGTCCACCTCGTAACCAATGGATACTGTGTCCACCTCGTAACCAATGTATACTGTGTCCACCTCGTAACCAATGTATACTGTGTCCACCTCGTAACCAATGTATACCGTGTCCACCTCGTAACCAATGGATACTGTGTCCACCTCGTAATCAATGTATACCGTGTCCACCTCGTCACCAATGTATACCGTGTCCACCTCGTAACCAATGTATACCGTGTCCACCTCGTCACCAATGGATACCGTGTCCACCTCGTCATCAATGTATACCGTGTCCACCTCGTAACCAATGGATAATGTGTCCACCTCGTAACCAATGGATACTGTGTCCACCTCGTAACCAATGGATACTGTGTCCACCTCGTAACCAATGGATACTGTGTCCACCTCGTAGCCAATGGATACTGTGTCCACCTCGTAGCCAATGGATACTGTGTCCACCTCGTAACCAATGTATACCGTGTCCACCTCGTAACCAATGGATACCGTGTCCACCTCGTAACCAATGGATACCGTGTCCACCTCGTAACCAATGTATACCGTGTCCACCTCGTAACCAATGTATACCGTGTCCACCTCGTAACCAATGTATACCGTGTCCACCTCGTAACCAATGGATACTGTGTCCACCTCGTAACAATGTATACTGTGTCCACCTCGTAACAATGGATACCGTGTCCACCTCGTAACCAATGGATACTGTGTCCACCTCGTAACCAATGTATACCGTGTCCACCTCGTAACCAATGTATACCGTGTCCACCTCGTAACCAATGTATACTGTGTCCACCTCGTAACCAATGGATACCGTGTCCACCTCGTAATCAATGTATACTGTGTCACCCAACAATGATACACCACCTCGTAACCAATGTATACTGTGTCCACCTCGTAACCAATGTATACTGTGTCCACCTCGTAATCAATGTATACTGTGTCCACCTCGTAATCAATGTATACTGTGTCCACCTCGTAACCAATGTATACTGTGTCCACCTCGTAATCAATGTATACTGTGTCCACCTCGTAATCAATGTATACTGTGTCCACCTCGTAACCAATGTATACTGTGTCCACCTCGTAACCAATGTATACCGTGTCCACCTCGTAACCAATGGATACCGTGTCCACCTCG
>JABXNX010002775.1:0-40343 GCA_014843695.1 Archivesica marissinica | reverse complement strand
GTGCATGTAAAAGAACTAGAGGAGACTAATATATACTAATGGGCTTCGCAATCGTTGTAAAAATAAATAAAGTTTAATAGTGTGCTTAACGGGTTCACACCCAGTGTAATACTGTACCACAGTGCATATACTGTACCACAGTGTAATACTGTACCACAGTGCATATACTGTACCACAGTGCATATACTGTACCACAGTGCATATACTGTACCACAGTGTAATACTGTACCACAGTGCATATACTGTACCACAGTGCATATACTGTACCACAGTGTAATACTGTACCACAGTGCATATACTGTACCACAGTGCATATACTGTACCACAGTGCATATACTGTACCACAGTGTAATACTGTACCACAGTGCATATACTGTACCACAGTGTAATACTGTACCACAGTGCATATACTGTACCACAGTGTAATACTGTACCACAGTGCATATACTGTACCACAGTGCATATACTGTACCACAGTGCATATACTGTACCACAGTGCATATACTGTACCACAGTGCATATACTGTACCACAGTGCATATACTGTACCACAGTGCATATACTGTACCACAGTGTAATACTGTACCACAGTGCATATACTGTACCACAGTGCATATACTGTACCACAGTGCATATACCGTACCACAGTGCATATACCGTACCACAGTGCATATACTGTACCACAGTGCATATACTGTACCACAGTGCATATACTGTACCACAGTGCATATACTGTACCACAGTGCATATACTGTACCACAGTGCATATACTGTACCACAGTGCATATACTGTACCACAATGCATATACTGTACCACAGTGCATATACTGTACCACAGTGCATATACTGTACCACAGTGCATATACTGTACCACAGGGCATATACTGTACCACAGTGCATATACTGTACCACAGTGTAATACTGTACCACAGTGCATATACTGTACCACAGTGCATATACTGTACCACAGTGCATATACTGTACCACATTGCATATATTGTACCACAGTGCATATACTGTACCAAAGTGCATATACTGTACCACAGTGCATATACTGTACAACAGTGCATATACTGTACCACAGTGTAATACTGTACCACAGTGCATATACTGTACCACAGTGCATATAATGTACCACAGTGTAATACTGTACCACCGTGCATATACTGTAACACAGTGTAATACTGTACCACAGTGCATATACTGTACCACAGTGTAATACTGTACCACAGTGTAATACTGTACCACATTGCATATACTGTACCACAGTGCATATACTGTACCACAGTGTAATACTGTACCACAGTGTAATACTGTACCACAGTGTAATACTGTACCACAGTGCATATACTGTACCACAGTGCATATACTGTACCACAGTGCATATACTGTACCACAGTGCATATACTGTACCACATTGCATATACTGTACCACAGTGCATATACTGTACCACAGTGCATATACTGTACCACAGTGTAATACTGTACCACAGTGTAATACTGTACCACAGTGTAATACTGTACCACAGTGCATATACTGTACCACAGTGCATATACTGTACCACAGTGCATATACTGTACCACAGTGCATATACTGTACCACAGTGCATATACTGTACCACAGTGCATATACTGTACCACAGTGTAATACTGTACCACAGTGTAATACTGTACCACAGTGTAATACTGTACCACAGTGCATATACTGTACCACAGTGCATATACTGTACCACAGTGTAATACTGTACCACAGTGCATATACTGTACCACAGTGTAATACTGTACCACAGTGCATATACTGTACCACAGTGCATATACTGTACCACAGTGCATATACTGTACCACAGTGCATATACTGTACCACAGTGTAATACTGTACCACAGTGCATTTACTGTACCACAGTGTAATACTGTACCACAGTGTAATACTGTACCACAGTGTAATACTGTACCACAGTGCATATACTGTACCACAGTGCATATATTGTACCACAGTGCATATACTGTACCACAGTGTAATACTGTACCACAGTGCATTTACTGTACCACAGTGTAATACTGTACCACAGTGTAATACTGTACCACAGTGTAATACTGTACCACAGTGCATATACTGTACCACAGTGCATATATTGTACCACAGTGCATATACTGTACCACAGTGTAATACTGTACCACAGTGCATATACTGTACCACAGTGTAATACTGTACCACAGTGCATATACTGTACCACAGTGCATATACTGTACCACAGTGCATATACTGTACCACAGTGCATATACTGTACCACAGTGCATATACTGTACCACAGTGCATATACTGTACCACAGTGCATATACTGTACCACAGTGCATATACTGTACCACAGTGCATATACTGTAACACAGTGTAATACTGTACCACAGTGTAATACTGTACCACAGTGTAATACTGTACCACAGTGCATATACTGTACCACAGTGTAATACTGTACCACAGTGTAATACTGTACCACAGTGCATATACTGTACCACAGTGCATATACTGTACCACAGTGTAATACTGTACCACAGTGTAATACTGTACCACAGTGCATATACTGTACCACAGTGTAATACTGTACCACAGTGTAATACTGTACCACAGTGTAATACTGTACCACAGTGTAATACTGTACCACAGTGCATATACTGTACCACAGTGTAATACTGTACCACAGTGTAATACTGTACCACAGTGCATATACTGTACCACAGTGTAATACTGTACCACAGTGCATATACTGTACCACAGTGTAATACTGTACCACAGTGTAATACTGTACCACAGTGCATATACTGTACCACAGTGCATATATTGTACCACAGTGCATATACTGTACCACAGTGTAATACTGTACCACAGTGCATATACTGTACCACAGTGTAATACTGTACCACAGTGCATATACTGTACCACAGTGCATATACTGTACCACAGTGCATATACTGTACCACAGTGCATATACTGTACCACAGTGCATATACTGTACCACAGTGCATATACTGTACCACAGTGCAATACT
This sequence comes from Archivesica marissinica, assembly GCA_014843695.1. Classification (NCBI taxonomy): domain Eukaryota; kingdom Metazoa; phylum Mollusca; class Bivalvia; order Venerida; family Vesicomyidae; genus Archivesica; species Archivesica marissinica. The sequence goes on along the minus strand of JABXNX010002775.1, from coordinate 37,300 downwards.
GTACCACAGTGTAATACTGTACCACAGTGCATATACTGTACCACCGTGCATATACTGTACCACAGTGCATATACTGTACCACAGTGCATATACTGTAACACAGTGTAATACTGTACCACAGTGTAATACTGTACCACAGTGCATATACTGTACCACAGTGTAATACTGTACCACAGTGTAATACTGTACCACAGTGCATATACTGTACCACAGTGCATATACTGTACCACAGTGTAATACTGTACCACAGTGTAATACTGTACCACAGTGCATATACTGTACCACAGTGTAATACTGTACCACAGTGTAATACTGTACCACAGTGTAATACTGTACCACAGTGCATATACTGTACCACAGTGTAATACTGTACCACAGTGTAATACTGTACCACAGTGCATATACTGTACCACAGTGTAATACTGTACCACAGTGCATATACTGTACCACAGTGCATATACTGTACCACAGTGTAATACTGTACCACAGTGCATATACTGTACCACAGTGTAATACTGTACCACAGTGCATATACTGTACCACAGTGTAATACTGTACCACAGTGCATATACTGTACCACAGTGCATATACTGTACCACAGTGCATATACTGTACCACAGTGTAATACTGTACCACAGTGTAATACTGTACCACAGTGCATATACTGTACCACAGTGCATATACTGTACCACAGTGCATATACTGTACCACAGTGCATATACTGTACCACAGTGTAATACTGTACCACAGTGCATATACTGTACCACAGTGCATATACTGTACCACAGTGCATATACTGTACCACAGTGCATATACTGTACCACAGTGCATATACTGTACCACAGTGTATACTGTACCACAGTGTAATACTGTACCACAGTGCATATACTGTACCACAGTGCATATACTGTACCACAGTGCATATACTGTACCACAGTGCATATACTGTACCACAGTGCATATACTGTACCACAGTGCATATACTGTACCACAGTGTAATACTGTACCACAGTGCATATACTGTACCACAGTGCATATACTGTACCACAGTGCATATACTGTACCACAGTGCATATACTGTACCACAGTGCATATACTGTACCACAGTGTAATACTGTACCACAGTGCATATACTGTACCACAGTGCATATACTGTACCACAGTGCATATACTGTACCACAGTGCATATACTGTACCACAGTGTAATACTGTACCACAGTGCATATACTGTACCACAGTGCATATACTGTACCACAGTGCATATACTGTACCACAGTGTAATACTGTACCACAGTGCATATACTGTACCACAGTGTAATACTGTACCACAGTGCATATACTGTACCACAGTGTAATACTGTACCACAGTGCATATACTGACACCATATAAAAACTGTGCACTTTTATATTGAGCGTTACTTTTCGTTTAGAATTATTGATGTTACTATCATGAGTGAAGTAAATAATCCTCTCACTCACAGGTTCGATCCCCCGTCTGAACCTAATAAAATTAACTGTCTTTCAGGTGCGATATTAACCCGAGGTCTCCTGTCGGTGCTGTGTACCGTGCACGCACCAGAGGTGACTCTGGCATGGGTCTCTGTCTGTATCATTGCACTATCCTCCAAAAATCTAAAATGACTAATCTCTTCAGGAGGCGGCGCTTATATGGACAACCGGTAGCGACGATAAATAAACGTAAAACACACACACATGATCTCACACTAATATATCAACATGACTGCGCATGGGCACGGCTTCATTGAAGCCAAATACACTGTCATCTTATATTCTGTTGATTTGTGCGTGCGTGCGTGCGTGCGTGCGTGCGTGCGTGCAGATGCATTTCGAGATAAGATCTTGTATCGACAATGAGTCCAATGAACACAAGCTAGAATGCATAGCTCAATGTAAATACACCTGACCTAGTTAGTCCGGAGATTATATAATACACGGTGTCTGCTGCCAAGGAGAACCGCCATTTATTTACACAATTATAACATTGTAAAATGTTACCTGTGGTATCAGATGATGGAATGATAATCCTGTTTGTAGAATAGTATATAGTTAATCTTCATAGCAGGATAGTCAGGTCTTATATATAGGAGTAAAGTATACTAGACTATATAATATAGTACATTACAGTGTATATATCATGTCAGTACACATACGATAACCTAGTTCTATATCAGAATTAAACATTTATAGAATTAAGCATTTATATCACATCCACGTTTTATAAGACGAATTGGTTATGCAGAACGGAAGTTCGACGGACAGGTGTATATATACCAACAATTTGGGGTCTGACGCCCGAGTGAACTTTAATAATACCGCGGTATTCTACATCTGACGCATGAGCGAACCTTGGCAATACCGTAACATTATACATCTGACCCCCTGAGTAAACTTTAATAATAACGCGGTATTCTACATCTGACGCTTGTGCGAACGTTGGTAATACCGCGGTATTCTACATCTGACGTATGTGCGAACGTTGGCAATACCGCGGTATTCTACATCTTACGCTTGTGCGAACGTTGGCAATACCGTGGTATTCTACATCTGACGCTTGTGCGAACGTTGGTAATACCGCGGTATTCTACATCTGACGCATGTGCGAACGTTGGTAATACCGCGGTATTCTACATCTGACGCATGTGCGAACGTTGGTAATACCGCGGTATTCTACATCTGACGCTTGTGCGAACGTTGGTAATACCGCGGTATTCTACATCTGACGTATGTGCGAACGTTGGTAATACCGCGGTATTCTACACCTGACGCATGTACGAACGTTGGTAATACCGTGGCATTCTACATCTGACGCTTGTGCGAACGTTGGTAATACCGCGGTATTCTACATCTGACGCTTGTGCGAACGTTGGTAATACAGTGGCATTCTACATCTGACGTATGTGCGAACGTTGGTAATACCGCGGCATTCTACATTTGACGCTTGTGCGAACGTTGGTAATACCGCGGCAGTCTACATCTGACGCATGTGCGAACGTTGGTAATACCGTGGCATTCTACATCTGACGCTTGTGCGAACGTTGGTAATACCGTGGCATTCTACATCTGACGCTTGTGCGAACGTTGGTAATACCGTGGCATTCTACATCTGACGCTTGTGCGAACGTTGGTAATACCGTGGCATTCTACATCTGACGCTTGTGCGAACGTTGGTAATAAAATGGCATTCTACATCTGACGCTTGTGCGAACGTTGGTAATACCGCGGCAGTCTACATCTGACGCATTAGCGAACGTTGGTAATACAGTGGCATTCTACAGCTGACGTATGTGCGAACGTTGGTAATACCGCGGTATTCTACATCTGACGCATGTGCGAACTTTGGCAATACCGCGGTATTCTACATCTGACGCATGTGCGAACTTTGGCAATACCGTGGTATTCTACATCTGACGCATGAGCGAACTTTGGCAATACCGTGGTATTCTACATTTAACGCCTGAGTGAACATATATTTTGCCTGGTCAGTCGAATAAATATATTTTAACACGGATACTATTAATCGGGCCGTATTGAGTTTCTGATCGTGTCATTTTGCCAGAAGTTAAAAAGTGAAAAATCGACAGATTGGAACACAGACTAGGTGTAGGGGAACAACAGGAGGACTCGTGAGATACATGTGCCAATCTAACAGGTTTGTCTGGAAAATGAACTCAGTCATTACTTTAATCAAATGTTAGATTGAGTTTCTGGCGTGTGCCGTAATCTAGTGTTGTTAAAACTTGTGACCCAAACCATATGCATGCTATGTATTGTATCTTTGTGCATGACATGTTTACTATTGATACGCAATAAAAATATGAATAAAAACTAAAATATGAATAAAAACTAAACAAATAAGTATCTTATTAATGAAACGTGTGTTCCGCGTGTCTGCTAGAGTTTGCATAGCCAGTCTGAAAACACAAATACACTCTGATAGAATCAGTCACCAGTCACCAGTCACCAGTCACCAGTCACCAGCTGAAGTTTCGAATCCATCGTGGAATGTTGAATTAGTTCATATGAGGAAGCTATCCAGCTGGCGTGCAGAAGGTCGATGGTTGTACCCGTCCGTGCCTGAACTACTCCTCGGAGGCGCACCTGGGGTCTTCCTTCACCAATAATAGCTGCAGAGTCGGCGTGTAAACCCCAAATGAAAATAAACACTTTATGATAGAAGTCACGTGATGGACCCCTGCCGTCACCCAGCTCCCTCCGTAACAGTATGATTATATAATACTACAACTTCCGGGAATGTGAGCTTGTACGATGGTTATCGTATCGGACAGGTAGGTGGGCTTTCCCCGGGTACTCTGTTATCCTCACGCACGAATTACCACATACTTGTATAGATACGTACTATTACATCCATGCAAACGAGGGTGATTAAAATACATGTATGTTGTGTGTTGTTGAAGCTTGTTTCACAATAGTTGTAACATAGTTTATACTGTTTATACAACTGTTCATACAACTGTTCATACACCTGTCGGTACTTATATTTATACATGATTAGGATATAGTTATGTGTAGATATCTGCTGGTTCCCTACCAAACACCATGCGTGTTATATCTGCTGGTTCCCTACCAAACACCATGCGTGTTATATCTGCTGGTTCCCTACCAAACACCATGCGTGTTATATCTGCTGGTTCCCTACCAAACACCATGCGTGTCATATATGTTGGTTCCCTACCAAACACCATGCGTGTCATATATGTTGGTTCCCTACCAAACACCATGCGTGTTATATCTGCTGGTTCCCTACCAAACACCATGCGTGTCATATCTGCTGGTTCCCTACCAAACACCATGCGTGTTATATCTGCTGGTTCCCTACCAAACACCATCGTGTCATATCTGCTGGTTCCCTACCAAACACCATGCGTGTCATATCTGCTGGTTCCCTACCAAACACCATGCGTGTCATATCTGCTGGTTCCCTACCAAACACCATGCGTGTCATATATGTTGGTTCCCTACCAAACACCATGCGTGTCATATCTGCTGATTCCCTACCAAACACCATGCGTGTCATATATGTTGGTTCCCTACCAAACACCATGCGTGTCATATATGTTGGTTCCTACCAAACACCATGCATGTCATATCTGCTGGTTCCCTACCAAACACCATGCGTGTCATATATGTTGGTTCCCTACCAAACACCATGCGTGTCATATATGTTGGTTCCTACCAAACACCATGCGTGTCATATCTGTTGGTTTCCGTCCCGTATTTTTCCTTCAGTTGGAAAAATAATACTATCATTTATATGCAAATTATCCTTGTGTTAAGTTTAGCAAACCGCCATTTATTGCTGATTGTGTATAAAAAATATCCATAAAGGGAGGTAATTTACAAATGCTAATTTCACATTAGCATGTTCGTTTGTGGGCAAATGTTATTTTTTACCGTAATAATTTATTATTAAAAAATAAGATATAAGACATTAATCACAAAATTGAATTTAGCTTAAACATATTTTATTGCTTTCAAATAACATACATATACACAGACTGCACACTGTTCGCTCGCCCATATGGTTCGCCGGAGGCGAGGGTAATTAAGCTCAATCATCATCATCATCATCATCATAATTGTTCAACAAATGAAATGTAACGAATATTATACGAGTGAAACAAAATTTAATCATCTGCTCCTTGCACTATCTTTGTGTTGCAGAACATTCTAAGTAAGCGCATATTGGGGCTTTAACATAATGCAGATATGTCCTATACACAATGGTCTTTTAGCATTCTTCAACAATTTTACCACCTAACAAAATTGGTAGAACGATATTGCGTAAAAAAACACATGTAAACTGATATTTTCTAAATATTGATAACATAATATTAAATGTATCCCCTTGCAAGTGATGCTATATAGCAATGCACGTGCGGCCATGCCTTTGTTTACCTTACATGCGTTTGCTTTGTCGAGATTCTTCTTGCATGAGTTTCTAGGAAATATACAAACATGTACATAATTAAATAAATAAGCAGTTGTTTTGTTTAAAGGTATTACGAATGATTATTGCAATGTGTCCCTGGTGTAAGATTGCAAATCAAGGAAGCTGGAATTAATTAGTAGAACTCGGCATGTTGGCAACGCATCAATCGTAGCTCAGGTATGAGGGGGGGATATAGAAGATTCCAGTAAACAAGGAACGTGTATTTATATCTATGTAAGCATGGCTGTTATTGTGTTTATTTTTTGATTTCTATACTACGGTTATAAAGTAAGGAATCTTTATTTGACCAGTCAGAACAGGGTAAGTTACTTTCTAACAATTTTAGATATAGAAACTGTATCCGCATGGCACAGATAGAAATAATATTGCAAAACCTGTTAACAAGTGAGCTAGACTATTCCAGAACAATCTTCGTATTTAGAACATTATAACTGGAACACGCACTGACTCACAAACTGAGTGCATATATAACTATTTCTTAGAAACATTTATCTTCCAGATAGTGTCAATACTATTTCTGCAGATTTAGGTAAGCAAATGAAGTGTTTCGCTGAGGACTAAGGACTATAATATCAGTATTGTTGTTTCGCCCACCGCCTTAAAGGACTAGGGCTGTTCTTGGATTCCAAATTATATTAAGTATAAAGTATTTAAAATCATACCTCTAAGCTTACCAAAGTAGGCATATTGAGCATACTTTTTCAGACTGACCTCCGAGCTGTGTATTGCAGACACGCACATGCACCCAGGTAGAACCATCGACCGTCCTCCGAGCTGTGTATTGCAGGCACGCACATGCACCCAGGTAGAACCATCGACCGTCCTCCGAGCTGTGTATTGCAGACACGCACATGTACCCAGGTAGAACCATCGACCGTCCTCCAAGCTGTGTATTGCAGACACGCACATGTACCCAGGTACAACCATCGACCGTCCTCCAAGCTGTGTATTGCAGACACGCACATGTACCCAGGTAGAACCATCGACCGTCCTCCGAGCTGTGTATTGCAGACACGCACATGTACCCAGGTAGAACCATCGACCGTCCTCCGAGCTGTGTATTGCAGACACGCACATGTACCCAGGTAGAACCATCGACCGTCCTCCAAGCTGTGTATTGCAGACACGCACATGTACCCAGGTAGAACCATCGACCGTCCTCCAAGCTGTGTATTGCAGACACGCACATGTACCCAGGTAGAACCATCGACCGTCCTCCGAGCTGTGTATTGCAGACACGCACATGTACCCAGGTAGAACCATCGACCGTCCTCCAAGCTGTGTATTGCAGGCACGCACATGCACCCGGGTACAACCATCGACCGTCCTCCAAGCTGTGTATTGCAGACACGCACATGTACCCAGGTAGAACCATCGACCGTCCTCCAAGCTGTGTATTGCAGACACGCACGTGTACCCAGGTAGAACCATCGACCGTCCTCCAAGCTGTGTATTGCAGACACGCACATGTACCCAGGTAGAACCATCGACCGTCCTCCAAGCTGTGTATTGCAGACACGCACATGTACCCAGGTAGAACCATCGACCGTCCTCCAAGCTGTGTATTGCAGGCACGCACATGCACCCGGGTACAACCATCGACCGTCCTCCAAGCTGTGTATTGCAGACACGCACATGTACCCAGGTAGAACCATCGACCGTCCTCCAAGCTGTGTATTGCAGACACGCACATGTACCCAGGTAGAACCATCGACCGTCCTCCAAGCTGTGTATTGCAGGCACGCACATGCACCCGGGTACAACCATCGACCGTCCTCCAAGCTGTGTATTGCAGGCACGCACATGCACCCGGGTACAACCATCGACCGTCCTCCAAGCTGTGTATTTCAGGCACGCACATGCACCCAGGTAGAACCATCGACCGTCCACAAGTCAGCTGAATATCTTCTTCACTTGATAAAATTCGACATCCCCGGTGGGATTTGAACATACAGCGGTGAGGGGCAAGTGATTTTGAAATCAACGACCATAACCACTCGGTCGCGGAGACACACGGGGAGATAACTGAGTCGGCTTCTGTGTATACGTGTACACTCATGCCCGCGTTATAGTTTGTTTAAGAAGCAACGTTATTGTGCGTATTTTATGACGTTTCCAGATTGTTGATCATGGACGCTGATATTTACAAGGCTGTAGAAACCAACAATCCGTCGGCGCTGAGACGCCTGCTGAATGCCGGCGGTGATGTGAACACATTCTACCAAGACTATTCGCTCATTTCCGGCAAGTCTATTCTTCACATGTGTTGTGAGAAAGGACGGATGGAATGTGTTAAGGTTGGTATTTATGTTTTAAGGTTTGTATTTATGTGTTACGGTTGGTATTTATGTGTTATTTATATTTATGTGTTAAGGTTGGTATTTATGTGTTAAGGTTGGTATTTATGTTTTAAGGTTGGTATTTATGTGTTAAGGTTGGTATTTATGTGTTAAGGTTGGTATTTATGTTTTAAGGTTGGTATTTATGTGTTAAGGTTGGTATTTATGTGTTATTTATATTTATGTGTTAAGGTTGGTATTTATGTGTTACGGTTGGTATTTATGTGTTAAGGTTGGTATTTATGTGTTATTTATATTTATGTGTTAAGGTTGGTATTTATGTATTAAGGTTGGTATTTATGTGTTAAGGTTGGTATTTATATGTTAAGGTTGGTATTTATGTGTTAAGGTTGGTATTTATATGTTAAGGTTGGTATTTATGTGTTAAGGTTGGTATTTATGTGTTAAGGTTGGTATTTATGTGTTACGGTTGGTATTTATGTTTTAAGGTTGGTATTTATGTTTTAAGGTTGGTATTTATATGTTAAGGTTGGTATTTATGTGTTAAGGTTGGTATTTATGTGTTACGGTTGGTATTTATGTGTTAAGGTTGGTATTTATGTGTTAAGGTTGGTATTTATGTGTTAAGGTTGGTATTTATGTGTTAAGGTTGGTATTTATGTGTTAAGGTTGGTATTTATGTGTTAAGGTTGGTATTTATGTTTTAAGGTTGGTATTTATATGTTAAGGTTGGTATTTATGTGTTAAGGTTGGTATTTATGTGTTAGGTTGGTATTTATGTTTTAAGGTTGGTATTTATGTGTTAAGGTTGGTATTTATGTTTTAAGGTTGGTATTTATGTGTTAAGGTTGGTATTTATGTGTTGAGGTTAGTATTTATGTGTTAAGGTTGGTATTTATGTTTTAAGGTTGGTATTTATGTGTTAATGTTGGTATTTATGTGTTAAGGTTGGTATTTATGTGTTAAGGTTGGTATTTATGTGTTAAGGTTGGTATGTATGTGTTAAGGTTGGTATTTATGTTTTAAGGTTGGTATTTATGTGTTAAGGTTGGTATTTATGTGCTAAGGTTGGTATTCATGTGCTAAGGTTGGTATTTATGTGCTAAGGTTGATATTTATGTGTTAAGGTTGGTATTTATGTGCTAAGGTTGGTATTTATGTTTTAAGGTTGGTATTTATATGTTAAGGTTGGTATTTATGTGTTAAGGTTGGTATTTATGTGTTACGGTTGGTATTTATGTGTTAAGGTTGGTATTTATGTGTTAAGGTTGGTATTTATATTTATGTGTTAAGGTTGGTATTTATGTGTTAAGGTTGGTATTTATGTTTTAAGGTTGGTATTTATGTGTTAATGTTGGTATTTATGTGTTAAGGTTGGTATTTATGTGTTAAGGTTGGTATTTATGTTTAAGTTGGTATTTATGTGTTAAGGTTGGTATTTATGTGTTAAGGTTGGTATTTATGTGTTATTGTATTTATGTGTTAAGGTTGGTATTTATGTGTTAAGGTTGGTATTTATGTGTTAAGGTTGGTATTTATGTGTTAAGGTTGGTATTTATGTGCTAAGGTTGGTATTTATGTGCTAAGGTTGGTATTTATGTGCTAAGGTTGATATTTATGTGTTACGGTTTGTATTTATGTGCTAAGATTGGTATTTATGTGCTAAGGTTGGTATTTATGTTTTAAGGTTGGTATTTATGTTTTAAGGTTGGTATTTATGTGTTAAGGTTGGTATTTATGTTTTAAGGTTGGTATTTATGTGCTAAGGTTGGTATTTATGTGCTAAGGTTGGTATTTATGTGCTAAGGTTGGTATTTATGTTTTAAGGTTGGTATTTATGTGTTATTTATATTTATGTGTTAAGGTTGGTATTTATGTGCTAAGGTTGGTATTTATGTGCTAAGGTTGGTATTTATGTGTTAAGGTTGATATTTATGTGTTAAGGTTGGTATTTATGTTTTAAGGTTGATATTTATGTGCTAAGTTTGGTATTTATGTGCTAAGGTTGGTATTTATGTGCTAAGGTTGGTATTTATGTTTTAAGGTTGGTATTTATGTGTTAAGGTTGGTATTTATGTTTTAAGGTTGATATTTATGTGCTAAGGTTGGTATTTATGTGCTAAGGTTGGTATTTATGTGCTAAGGTTGGTATTTATGTTTTAAGGTTGGTATTTATGTGTTAAGGTTGATATTTATGTTTTAAGGTTGATATTTATGTGCTAAGGTTGGTATTTATGTGTTACGGTTGGTATTTATGTGTTAAGGTTGGTATGTATGTTTTAAGGTTGGTATTTATGTGTTAAGGTTGGTATTTATGTTTTAAGGTTGGTATTTATATGTTAAGGTTGGTATTTATGTGTTACGGTTGGTATTTATGTGTTACGGTTGGTATTTATGTGTTAAGGTTGGTATGTATGTTTTAAGGTTGGTATTTATGTGTTAAGGTTGGTATTTATGTGTTGAGGTTGGTATTTATGTGCTAAGGTTGATATTTATGTGTTAAGGTTGGTATTTATGTGCTAAGGTTGGTATTTATGTGTTAAGGTTGGTATTTATGTTTTAAGGTTGGTATTTATGTTTTAAGGTTGGTATTTATGTTTTAAGGTTGGTATTTATGTTTTAAGGTTGGTATTTATCACCGGTAGGAATCTCTCTTTAGAGAGAATAATTATAGAGATTCGTTAAGGATGTACATTAACAACAACGCGTTATAGTTGGTATTCACTAGTTGCAGTTTCCAGTACTTTGATTGGATGAAGGTGTATTAACTATAGTGTGATAGATTCGGGTAGGCAGGGTATATATCCCTTAACATACATGCATTTCGCTTGCCTCACGATTCTGAAATAAAAACCGGAAGCTGCGCATACCAGACCATATGAAATAAATATGGAGGTGATGCTTCGCCGTTTTACAGACGGATCTGTAGTCCAGTGGTAACACGCTGGACTGGTAATCCAGGGAACGCAGGTTCGATCCCCCGTCTGACAGTAATAAAATTAACAGTCTTTCAGATGGGACTTTAAACCGAGGTCTCGTGTCGGTGCTGTACATCATGCACGTACAGAACCAGTGGAGACTCTGGAATGGGTATCTGTCTGTATCATTGCACTATCCTCCAACAATCTAAAATAACTAATCTCTTCAGGAGGCGTTGCTTATATGGGCAACCGGTAGCGACGATAAATAAACGTAAAACACACACACGACATTTTACACCATTTAAATATGTTGAATTGCTTAACACACAATAGTCTGGACACACAATACCTTCATTGCAAGAACAGTCTGGACACACAATACCTTCATTGCAAGAACAGTCTGGACACACAATACCTTCATTGCAAGAACAGTCTGGACACACAATATCTTCATTGCAAGAACAGTCTGGACACACAATACCTTCATTGCAAGAACAGTCTGGACACACAATACCTTCATTGCAAGAACAGTCTGGACACACAATACCTTCATTGCAAGAACAGTCTGGACACACAATACCTTCATTGCAAGAACAGTCTGGACACACAATACCTTCATTGCAAGAACAGTCTGGACACACAATACCTTCATTGCAAGAACAGTCTGGACACACAATACCTTCATTGCAAGAACAGTCTGGACACACAATACCTTCATTGCAAGAACAGTCTGGACACACAATACCTTCATTGCAAGAACAGTCTGGACACTTCCGTAAGTGCACAATACCTTCATTGCAAGAACAGTCTGGACACTTCCGTAAGTGCACAATACCTTCATTGCAAGAACAGTCTGGACACTTCCGTAAGTGCACAATACCTTCATTGCAAGAACAGTCTGGACACTTCCGTAAGTGCACAATACCTTCATTGCAAGAACAGTCTGGACACTTCCGTAAGTGCACAATACCTTCATTGCAAGAACAGTCTGGACACTTCCGTAAGTGCACAATACCTTCATTGCAAGAACAGTCTGGACACTTCCGTAAGTGCACAATACCTTCATTGCAAGAACAGTCTGGACACTTCCGTAAGTGCACAATACCTTCATTGCAAGAACAGTCTGGACACTTCCGTAAGTGCACAATACCTTCATTGCAAGAACAGTCTGGACACTTCCGTAAGTGCACAATACCTTCATTGCAAGAACAGTCTGGACACTTCCGTAAGTGCACAATACCTTCATTGCAAGAACAGTCTGGACACTTCCGTAAGTGCACAATACCTTCATTGCAAGAACAGTCTGGACACTTCCGTAAGTGCACAATACCTTCATTGCAAGAACAGTCTGGACACTTCCGTAAGTGCACAATACCTTCATTGCAAGAACAGTCTGGACACTTCCGTAAGTGCACAATACCTTCATTGCAAGAACAGTCTGGACACTTCCGTAAGTGCACAATACCTTCATTGCAAGAACAGTCTGGACACTTCCGTAAGTGCACAATACCTTCATTGCAAGAACAGTCTGGACACTTCCGTAAGTGCACAATACCTTCATTGCAAGAACAGTCTGGACACTTCCGTAAGTGCACAATACCTTCATTGCAAGAACAGTCTGGACACTTCCGTAAGTGCACAATACCTTCATTGCAAGAACAGTCTGGACACTTCCGTAAGTGCACAATACCTTCATTGCAAGAACAGTCTGGACACTTCCGTAAGTGCACAATACCTTCATTGCAAGAACAGTCTGGACACTTCCGTAAGTGCACAATACCTTCATTGCAAGAACAGTCTGGACACTTCCGTAAGTGCACAATACCTTCATTGCAAGAACAGTCTGGACACTTCCGTAAGTGCACAATACCTTCATTGCAAGAACAGTCTGGACACTTCCGTAAGTGCACAATACCTTCATTGCAAGAACAGTCTGGACACTTCCGTAAGTGCACAATACCTTCATTGCAAGAACAGTCTGGACACTTCCGTAAGTGCACAATACCTTCATTGCAAGAACAGTCTGGACACTTCCGTAAGTGCACAATACCTTCATTGCAAGAACAGTCTGGACACTTCCGTAAGTGCACAATACCTTCATTGCAAGAACAGTCTGGACACTTCCGTAAGTGCACAATACCTTCATTGCAAGAACAGTCTGGACACTTCCGTAAGTGCACAATACCTTCATTGCAAGAACAGTCTGGACACTTCCGTAAGTGCACAATACCTTCATTGCAAGAACAGTCTGGACACTTCCGTAAGTGCACAATACCTTCATTGCAAGAACAGTCTGGACACTTCCGTAAGTGCACAATACCTTCATTGCAAGAACAGTCTGGACACTTCCGTAAGTGCACAATACCTTCATTGCAAGAACAGTCTGGACACTTCCGTAAGTGCACAATACCTTCATTGCAAGAACAGTCTGGACACTTCCGTAAGTGCACAATACCTTCATTGCAAGAGCAGTCTGGACACTTCCGTAAGTGCACAATACCTTCATTGCAAGACAGTCTGGACACTTCCGTAAGTGCACAATACCTTCATTGCAAGAACAGTCTGGACACTTCCGTAAGTGCACAATACCTTCATTGCAAGAACAGTCTGGACTTCCGTAAGTGCACAATACCTTCATTGCAAGAACAGTCTGGACACTTCCGTAAGTGCACAATACCTTCATTGCAAGAACAGTCTGGACACTTCCGTAAGTGCACAATACCTTCATTGCAAGAACAGTCTGGACACTTCCGTAAGTGCACAATACCTTCATTGCAAGAACAGTCTGGACACTTCCGTAAGTGCACAATACCTTCATTGCAAGAACAGTCTGGACACTTCCGTAAGTGCACAATACCTTCATTGCAAGAACAGTCTGGACACTTCCGTAAGTGCACAATACCTTCATTGCAAGAACAGTCTGGACACTTCCGTAAGTGCACAAACCTTCATTGCAAGAACAGTCTGGACACTTCCGTAAGTGCACAATACCTTCATTGCAAGAACAGTCTGGACACTTCCGTAAGTGCACAATACCTTCATTGCAAGAACAGTCTGGACACTTCCGTAAGTGCACAATACCTTCATTGCAAGAACAGTCTGGACACTTCCGTAAGTGCACAATACCTTCATTGCAAGAACAGTCTGGACACTTCCGTAAGTGCACAATACCTTCATTGCAAGAACAGTCTGGACACTTCCGTAAGTGCACAATACCTTCATTGCAAGAACAGTCTGGACACTTCCGTAAGTGCACAATACCTTCATTGCAAGAACAGTCTGGACACTTCCGTAAGTGCACAATACCTTCATTGCAAGAACAGTCTGGACACTTCCGTAAGTGCACAATACCTTCATGGCAAGAACGTCTGGACACTTCCGTAAGTGCACAATACCTTCATGCAAGAACAGTCTGGACACTTCCGTAAGTGCACAATACCTTCATTGCAAGAACAGTCTGGACACTTCCGTAAGTGCACAATACTTCATTGCAAGAACAGTCTGGACACTTCCGTAAGTGCACAATACCTTCATTGCAAGAACAGTCTGGACACTTCCGTAAGTGCACAATACCTTCATTGCAAGAACAGTCTGGACACTTCCGTAAGTGCACAATACCTTCATTGCAAGAACAGTCGGACACTTCCCGTAAGTGCACAATACCTTCATTGCAAGAACAGTATGGACACTTCCGTAAGTGCACAATACCTTCATTGCAAGAACAGTCTGGACACTTCCGTAAGTGCACAATACCTTCATTGCAAGAACAGTCTGGACACTCCGTAGTGCACAATACCTTTTGCAAGAACAGTCTGGCTGGACCCTTCCGTAAGTGCACAATACCTTCAGTGCAAGAACAGTCTGGACACTTCCGTAAGTGCACAATACCTCATTGCAAGAACAGTCTGGACACTTCCGTAAGTGCACAATACCTTCATTGCAAGAACAGTCTGGACACTTCCGTAAGTGCACAATACCTTCATTGCAAGAACAGTCTGGACACTTCCGTAAGTGCACATACCTTCATTGCAAGAACAGTCTGGACACTTCCGTAAGTGCCAATACCTTCATTGCAAGAACAGTCTGGACACTTCCGTAAGTGCACAATACCTTCATTGCAAGAACAGTCTGACACTTCCGTAAGTGCACAATACCTTCATTGCAAGAACAGTCTGGACACTTCCGTAAGTGCACAATACCTTCATTGCAAGAACAGTCTGGACACTTCCGTAAGTGCACAATACCTTCATTGCAAGAACAGTCTGGACACTTCCGTAAGTGCACAATACCTTCATTGCAAGAACAGTCTGGACACTTCCGTAAGTGCACAATACCTTCATTGCAAGAACAGTCTGGACACTTCCGTAAGTGCACAATACCTTCATTGCAAGAACAGTCTGGACACTTCCGTAAGTGCACAATACCTTCATTGCAAGAACAGTCTGGACACTTCCGTAAGTGCACAATACCTTCATTGCAAGAACAGTCTGGACACTTCCGTAAGTGCACAATACCTTCATTGCAAGAACAGTCTGGACACTTCCGTAAGTGCACAATACCTTCATTGCAAGAACAGTCTGGACACTTCCGTAAGTGCACAATACCTTCATTGCAAGAACAGTCTGGACACTTCCGTAAGTGCACAATACCTTCATTGCAAGAACAGTCTGGACACTTCCGTAAGTGTACAATACCTTTATTGCAAGAAAAGTCTGGATACTTCCGTAAAGTGCACAATACCTTCATTGCAAGAACAGTCTGGACACTTCCGTAAGTTGTACAATACCTTTATTGCAAGAAAAGTCTGGATACTTCCGTAAATGGTTAAAGAAGAGATCATTTTCAGATTACACTAATACTGCATTTAATTCTATTACATCCTAGAATACCGTTACGGTCACGCCCCCCCCCCCCCCTGCATCATCATTTATACAAATGCTCAAATACAGCTCGATTGCGAAACAAGTTATTACAATATTGCTTAAATCGCTCTCGAGAGACGTCAGCCCTGATGGAATCCATCGCCATGATGATTAGAGAGAAGAGCAATATGACATTTAAATGCCTTGCCTAAGGGCATACTCGTAACTGCTACAGCTGGATGTGCACTCCGGGCCTTTCACACCTGAAGCGAACACTCTACCACTACGCCATCACTACGTCCATGCATTATGGAGTATAGGCCTATTGTAGTGAATGTAGTGAGTGTCTGCTATTGTTCCACCATGACAGTAAGTGTATTTCTCAACATTTGTTGCAAATAGGTTTTGGCGCAGGATGTAATCCGTTTCTGATGCTATCTAAAATACAAATTGGCACAACATGACACGAGACCCCCAGTATAATATGCAACGTACTATTGTGTATTGGCACCATATCTTCCACCCGATACTCGTGTGTCGGTATCTCACCCAGTCACCACATTCAGTGCTCTTTTATGCTAAATTGTAAGCAATGTTAGAGCGGCAACTATTACAGGACATTTGGTGCCAAGTTCATAGGATTTTCTATTATAATATCCCCCATACCTCCCTCCAAATATTCATACCGTAATATCTATTTCAAATTTGTTATTATTTTCTCACATTCTAAAATTAATGAGTTACTCAATATTTGACAGTAATTTTGTTGCCTAATATAAACGGTATATTTTGTAAATGATGTGTAGGAAAGAGGTAACGATATAAGCAAGTTGCTTTCTCCTCAATCCTACATGTATGTACATACTATGTATACGAGTCAATGTATATTTAAAGAAATAAAATATTGTTTAAATTAAATATTCGCCATGAAAACAATCTCCACTGAAGAACACTAAACTTTTTTGGAGAATCCTATATACTATTGCAATCTAAACTAAATACACGGTTTACTGAAAATATTTGTTCACGTTTATACGTTAGTTTGGAAGAATGTGTAGTAGTGTAGTAGCAATGCTATTTATATATTGCAATTCTAGAATCTTGGGAAATGGGTATCACTTCATATTAATGTACCCACATTACTCAAACCTAAGATCGAAATTCATTAAAAGATACTACCACACTTGGCCCACTGTACAGAAATTTATTAATCTTTTGTCATGCAAATAAAAAAAAATCACCATTAGTCTTTCCAAATTTATATATTTTGCACATAAGCAACGAAACTAACGCATTTTTTTACACATATATTTGGACTTGTGATTGTGCTCTTTTCTAAAGTTCCATGTCACCGCCTGTTTTTACTTAATTGCTACAAACATGTATACTGTTTTATGCAATAAACTTATGTTATATTTTGGGTTTTACGCCTGCATCAGCACCATTTCGGGCTATATCGCCGGCGGGCAGTTTACCTAACAACACCTTTCCTGGGCAGGCTCCAGCGGTTAACCAGTACTTGGGTGCACCAACCTCCGTAAGAAACTGCCAACTTTTCATATAAATGAGACACGGCCTGAGCGGGGCTCGAACACGTGACCATCAGTGATGATAGGTTACAGTGGTATACACGTCAGCGACCTTAACCACTCGACCACGGAGACGAACTTGCAATAAACGTATTGTATTGTATTTATACGTCAAAAACATGCTGTTTGCCTGATGTGATTAGTGTAGCTTTAAGGTTATCAAACACATGTTTGTTATGTTATCTGTTAAAGTGTATTTCATCACACTCGCCAACCTCCACGTTGGCAGGAACATAGTACAGTCAAACCTGTATTAAACTGCCAGCCAATGCAATCACAGAACTTGGCTTCTTAGCACAAGTGGCTGCGTAATAGAGGTCATATGTATAAAACCAACATATTGGGAATCTGGAAACTAGCTGCTTAACGCAGATTGGCTGCTTAATGGAGGTGACCACTAACACAGATTTGACTGTATTTGTAAAATATTAATCATAAATTGTGTGTATATTTTTAGATACGCCACCCTCCCAATTTTCAAGGATCTTTGGAAGTTATTTTGTTTTGAATTTCATATTCCTAATTCCTGGGTTATGTTTGGTTATATTACAGGTGTTGTTAGAGAAAGGTGCTGACGCATCCATTCGTGACACGTGGTATCAAACCCCGCTGATGTACTGCATGATAACACAGTGGTTCGAGATAGGAGACATATTGCTCAACCATGCTCCGGACATTGTTGACATCGGCGACAAGTACGGCAAAAGTGCATTACATATTGCCGTAATTGTCGGGTCCTTGGATTGTGTAAAGGTGAGGCAATGCTTGTTAGACGTCACCATTTGTTGCAACATTCTCTGCCACGCGGTACTGGTCCAGCCATATCCATCGCAAGTAGTCTGCTTCCAGTATTCGGTCGTTTAGTTGGGATGTTTGTGGTGGTGGGGTTAAAGTCGTACCAAAGTCTTAGGAAGAACCAGGGTGTCTGTTCTAGCAGTATTTAAGGCAAGGACGAACACCCTGGTAGAACCCCCGACCTTCCGCAAGCCAGCTGGTTAGCTTCCTCACATGAAAGAACTCGACACCATCAGTGGGCTTCGAACCTGCAGCGGTGAGTGGCAAGTTTTTAACCACACTGCCACGGTCGTTTATTTGTCTTAGAATCGTTGATGCTTAATCAATTCACTGATCACAGACAATACATTATAATACATTGTCTACTTATAACAGTTAACTGTTTATATATAAACAAAGGCCACAACGTGCAGTAACTCTGGAATCTAATACTAATATATAAGTATATATTCATAATTGTGGAAGTCGTAATAGCGCAGTGGATGCGCGTTCGCTTCAGGTGCGAAAGGTCCGGAGTTCGAGCCCCGCTGGAACCGTTACGATTGTGCCCTTAGGCATTTAAATTCCACATTGCCTCTTCTCTCTCCCTCGTGGCAATGGATTCCATCAGGAATGAGGTCTCGAGAGTGATTTATATAAGTTGAAATAACTTGTTTCGCAATCGAGCTAAAATAAATTTGTATAAACTATTCATAATTATATATTCACAACTATACATCTATCTACATTGCCGCTATTATATTAATATTAATAATAATAATAAAGACTGTATTTAACCAGAGAACTCATTTGAACAATTAAGTCAATCTACCATGAGGCCCTCAACAAATTAAAACACCACATAGCACAATGAAACATGTAAACACTAACCAGGAAATCAGATATAAGCTGCAAGAATTACGCAGGTTCGATCCCCGTCTGACCCTAATAAAATTAACAGTCTTTCAGATTGGACGTTAAACCGAGGTCTCGTGTCGGTGCTTTACACCGTGCACGTAAAAGAACCAGAGGAGACTCTGGAATGGGTCTGTCTGTATCATTGCACTATCCTCCAAAAATCTAAAATGACTAATCTCTTCAGGAGACGCGCTCATATGGGCAACCGGTAGCGACGATAAATAAACGTAAAACACCCACACACACTTATATACATGTATAATGTATCAGTCTCATAGATCGACTGCATCCTACGTTATTTTCAGTTCAAATATCCATAAACGACTGTATAGCTGTCCGATTAGCGCAGTGGTTAGTGTGCTTCTCAACAATGCAACCCGGGTTCGATCCTCGGACCGGGAAGTATGTGAGATGGTACGGTGGTCGCCAGATCGGACAGGTAGGTGGGTTTTCTCCGGGTACTCCGGTTTCCTCCCACACGAATGACCACATTTACGCTTTCATCTGCGTCCACCAGAGTGATTAATATAAGTTGTTAAAGCTTGTTTCGCAATCGTTGTTTAATTTTATTTGCAAGGTAATTTTGAAACATAGTCCAGATGTGAACAACCTGAACGATAAGGGTGTTACACCAATGAATGCAGTATGTGGGGACAAGACTATTCCACCTGAAACACTTATTGAGATGGTGCGGCTCCTACTGGACGCTGGGGCAGAACCCAACTGTAGATGTTTCCTGGAAGGAAGAACAGCGCTTCAGGTAAATAAACATCATTGATGGCGGCTTGTTGCTAGATGTTTCCTGGAAGGAAGAACAGCGCTTCAGGTAAATAAACATCATTGATGGCGGCTTGTTGCTAGATGTTTCCTGGAAGGAAGAACAGCACTTCAGGTAAATAAGCATCATTGATGGCGGCTTGTTGCTAGATGTTTCCTGGAAGGAAGAACAGCACTTCAGGTAAATAAATATCATTGATGGCGGCTTGTTGCTAGATGTTTCCTGGAAGGAAGAACAGCGCTTCAGGTAAATAAGCATCATTGATGGCGGCTTGTTGCTAGATGTTTCCTGGAAGGAAGAACAGCACTTCAGGTAAATAAGCATCATTGATGGCGGCTTGTTGCTAGATGTTTCCTGGAAGGAAGAACAGCGCTTCAGGTAAATAAGCATCATTGATGGCGGCTTGTTGCTAGATGTTTCCTGGAAGGAAGAACAGCGCTTCAGGTAAATAAACATCATTGATGGAAGGAAGAACAGCGCTTCAGGTAAATAAACATCATTGATGGAAGGAAGAACAGCGCTTCAGGTAAATAAGCATCATTGATGGCGGCTTGTTGCTAGATGTTTCCTGGAAGGAAGAACAGCACTTCAGGTAAATAAGCATCATTGATGGCGGCTTGTTGCTATATGTTTCCTGGAAGGAAGAACAGCACTTCAGGTAAATAAACATCATTGATGGCGGCTTGTTGCTAGATGTTTCCTGGAAGGAAGAACAGCGCTTCAGGTAAATAAGCATCATTGATGGCGGCTTGTTGCTAGATGTTTCCTGGAAGGAAGAACAGCACTTCAGGTAAATAAGTATCATTGATGGCGGCTTGTTGCTAGATGTTTCCTGGAAGGAAGAACAGCGCTTCAGGTAAATAAGCATCATTGATGGCGGCTTGTTGCTAGATGTTTCCTGGAAGGAAGAACAGCGCTTCAGGTAAATAAACATCATTGATGGAAGGAAGAACAGCGCTTCAGGTAAATAAACACCATTGATGGCGGCTTGTTGCTAGATGTTTCCTGGAAGGAAGAACAGCGCTTCAGGTAAATAAACATCATTGATGGAAGGAAGAACAGCGCTTCAGGTAAATAAACATCATTGATGGAAGGAAGAACAGCGCTTCAGGTAAATAAACATCATTGATGGAAGGAAGAACAGCGCTTCAGGTAAATAAACATCATTGATGGCGGCTTGTTGGTAGATTTTCTCGAAATTTAGAATTCCCCCAAAATTAGTTGTTTGTTTGTTTGTTTGTTTGGGGGGGGTAGACTGCTTAGTAGTAGGTGATATGACGACGTTGTAGTGTTATTGGTGGACGAAGAATCCGGGTGCCCCTCCGATACGTCATGCAACCACAGACCTTCCACCAGTACACTGCTTTGAAACAGATGGCATTTTCTCTGTCAATGCTTGAGTTTTGTATTCCTCCGATGATAGATGCACTTTTGTATTTAGGGATTTTGTAATAATAATGAAGATTTAATCATAAAGTAATATATTTTAATGAATTTGTTTTGTCTGTAGTTTTTAAATCTGACAGCAAACATAAACTAACTTGATAATTATACCGGAACCTATTTCTTATTATGGACGTTCACACTAACAGAAGTGGTTGTGCGGTTGTGTATTGTAGTGCAATGAGGCTCATGACAGTACGGTTAAAATGAATATTATTTGAAAACAAATATTATATTAGCCAAAATCATTGGAAATCATAAAAGTAAAAGAGGAGTTGTGTTTATTAGTGTAAGATAGGATTTTATTTCATCGAGTGATCACCGGTAATTTGTATTTCCGCAAGTGGGATTAATAAACACAAATATCCTCTATGTCTTAATGGAATCCACGATATATCTACATGTTACACATCACTATAACAACTGTGTTTCAGAGAGCTATGTTAACAGCCAATGTTGACATTGTGCAGTTACTCCTGGCAGCCGGTGCGGACACAAACACCACCGACAGTTGCGGGCGGTGCCCCATCACCAACCTTCTGTGGTACCACACCAGACCTGGCGATAACGGAGCGGTGGATGACAACATAATGATAATCATTATCATGCTGATACAGGTATAGACGTTGTATTACATACGTTCCTCAATCCTACATGTATGTACATATAACCATACAAGCAGGTTGCTTTCTCCTCAATCCTACATGTATGTACATATAACCATACAAGCAGGATGCTTTCTCCTCAATCCTACATGTATGTACATATAACCATACAAGCAGGTTGCTTTCTCCTCAATCCTACATGTATGTACATATAACCATACAAGCAGGATGCTTTCTCCTCAATCCTACATGTATGTACATATAACCATACAAGCAGGTTGCTTTCTCCTCAATCCTACATGTATGTACATATAACCATACAAGCAGGATGCTTTCTCCTCAATCCTACATGTATGTACATATAACCATACAAGCAGGTTGCTTTCTCCTCAATCCTACATGTATGTACATATAACCATACAAGCAGGTTGCTTTCTCCTCAATCCTACATGTATGTACATATAACCATACAAGCAGGTTGCTTTCTCCTCAATCCTACATGTATGTACATATAACCATACAAGCAGGTTGCTTTCTCCTCAATCCTACATGTATGTACATATAACCATACAAGCAGGTTGCTTTCTCCTCAATCCTACATGTATGTACATATAACCATACAAGCTTGTTGCTTTCTCCCAATCATACATGTATGTACATATAAAAGGTTGCTTTCTCCTCAATCCTACATGTATGTACATATAACCATACAAGCAGGTTGCTTTCTCCTCAATCCTACATGTATGTACATATAACCATAAAAGCAGGTTGCTTTCTCCTCAATCCTACATGTATGTACATATAACCATACAAGCAGGTTGCTTTCTCCTCAATCTACATGTATGTACATATAACCATACAAGCAGGTTGCTTTCTCCTCAATCCTACATGTATGTACATATAACCATACAAGCAGGTTGCTTTCTCCTCAATCCTACATGTATGTACATATAACCATACAAGCAGGTTGCTTTCTCCTCAATCCTACATGTATGTACATATAACCATACAAGCAGGTTGCTTTCTCCTCAATCCTACATGTATGTACATATAACCATACAAGCAGGTTGCTTTCTCCCCAATCCTACATGTGTGTACATATAATATATACTTGACTATGTTTAGTCAAAAAAATAAATATTGTTTAAACTAACGTATGTGTTATTTTCAGGCTGGGGCAGATTTAAACATCAGTCGATGGGAACACAGCAACGCCCTGTGCATGGCAACAATGTATCAGTACTCTGATTTAGTGCAGTATTTTCTCTTTAACGGCGCAGATCAAAACAACACATGTAAGTATGATCTGTCCATGCAATATACACTCACTAATTAATACTGTATATACTGCATCAATGGTCTATATTTCATTAATGGCACATATCAAATAGTGGTATATTAGTTAGGTAAAGTCCATGCAATATACACTCACTAATTAATACTGTATATACTGCATCAATGGTCTGTATTTCATTAATGGCACATATCAAATAGTGGTATATTAGTTAGGTAAAGTCCATGCAATATACACTCACTAATTAATACTGTATATACTGCATCAATGGTCTGTATTTCATTAATGGCACATATCAAATAGTGGTATATTAGTTAGGTAAAGTCTATGCAATAAATTTCATGTACAAACACACGGCACTAGCACAGTAAGTCAACTTTAGGCTCAGACGTGGAACTATTTATTACTAATAAGTAGATATGTTTATTGCAAAGTTACGGGCATGCGCAGTAGAAGGTACATATCGTTGTAAATATGTCCGTAGCATCTAGTGAGTATGTCAGCTGCATATCATTAGTGGGGAAATTCACACGAGAATAGATACAAACAGGGCATATACGTTCAATGAAGGAAATGCAATAGCAATGCTAATATTAACTTGAATGAATATATGAACTATGTCCGTATAGTATCTGGCTTTGCTTATTTCAAGTTTTTGTGTCGTTTACAGTTTATTGCGGCGTGACGCCATTACAGATTGCTGCACGGAAGTTGGATTTGAAAACATTTAAAGTTCTACTGAATTGGAAAAGCGATTTGTACAGAAAAGGACGAGTAAAACGGGGTGAACTTGATTACTACGCGGACGTATTCCAGCTTGCTATCGACATAGGTGCATTTGAGATCGCCATTTTATTAGTGGAAATTGGATACGATTTAACAGGAATTGACTACTTAACCGACTGGTCTAAAACTCCGCCGGATTCTTTGGTCGAGAACCAGACTATGTTAGAGTACTTCCGGCAAGCTGCTATGCTGGTTCAGAGTTTGTTCAGACTGGCACTGTTTACAGTTAGAGGCACACTTGGCGGGAATATTCCGGATGGCTCATCGGCGTTACCGCTTCCTAAGCCACTGATACACGCTGTACAACTGCAAGACGAACTGACCTGATTGTATAGAGTATTCGTTTAACACATAACTTTGCTTGTATTCAGTGTAGTAACCCCATCTCATAATTTCTTATATGTACACACGTGTACTAACATCTGGAAGGATTATCATTGGTAGAGAGAATAATCCTTATAATTTGTAAATTAAACTTTAAATTATGCATATTTCTATTTGAACTGGTACAATTTTAAAGAAGTTTTATAACGCTGTTTAAAACATAAATATAACGCCGTTTTGCGAAGTGACGACATGACAATTTAATGACGTCATGACAATTTGCGCCGATACTTGGCTCCAAGATGAAAGTAGCGACGTTATTTATTAAAATTCGCGATGGTAATGTGATGACAAGTATCTTACACTCGTGATGGTAATGTGATGACAAGTATCTTACACTCGTGATGGTAATGTGATGACAAGTATCTTACACTCGTGATGGTAATGTGATGACAAGTATCTTACACTCGTGATGGTAATGTGATGACAAGTATCTTACACTCGTGATGGTAATGTGATGACAAGTATCTTACACTCGTGATGGTAATGTGATGACAAGTATCTTACACTCGTGATGGTAATGTGATGACAAGTATCTTACACTCGTGATGGTAATGTGATGACAAGTATCTTACACTCGTGATGGTAATGTGATGACAAGTATCTTACACTCGTGATGGTAATGTGATGACAAGGATCTTACACTCGTGATGGTAATGTTACTATGGTAACGTGATCAAAGGGATCTTACACTCGTGATGGTAATGTTACTATGGTAACGTGATCAAAGGGATCTTACACTCGTGATGGTAATGTTACTATGGTAACGTGATCAAAGGGATCTTACACTCGTGATGGTAATGTTACTATGGTAACGTGATCAAAGGGATCTTACACTCGTGATGGTAATGTTACTATGGTAACGTGATCAAAGGGATCTTACACTCGTGATGGTAATGTTATGACAAGTATCTTACACTCGTGATGGTAATGTTACTGATGGTAATGTGATGACAAGGATCTTACACTCGTGATGGTAATGTTACTATGGTAATGTGATGACAAGTATCTTACACTCGTGATGATTTCATATTTTATGAAACTCGTTTTGGAATTTAGTCTCGATCAGAAGGCTCACTTAATACTTGATGGTTAATAGCAACATTCTGACATGGTTAATAGCAACATTCTGACATGGTTAATAGCAACATTCGGACATGGTTAATAGCAACATTCTGACATGGTTAATAGCAACATTCTGACATGGTTAATAGCAACATTCTGACAAGGTTAATAGCAACATTCGGACAGGGTTAATAGCAACATTCTGACATGGTTAATAGCAACATTCTGACAAGGTTAATAGCAACATTCTGACAGGGTTAATAGCAACATTCGGACAGGGTTAATAGCAACATTCGTTTCATAAAATATGGTATGAAATCACCACTCATGAAAGATCCTTTATTTATATGAACTTGTGGCCAAACCCATTTGCTAATTATGTATTTGCTAATTATGTATTTGCTAATTATGTATTTGCTAATTATGTATTTGCTAATTATGTATTTGCTAATTATGTATTTGCTAATTATGTATTTTGTAAATTGTTTCTAATTGTTACATACATGTATATACAGCAATACAATAATTATTATCAAATAAAATTTATAAGTGAAATATATTTAGGAGGGCTTCCAAAATGCACAAAGCTAACAGAGCAATTACACAACCGAGCAATTACACAACCGAGCAATTACACAACCGAGCAATTACACAGCCGAGCAATTACACAACCGAGCAATTACACAACCGAGCAATTACACAACCGAGCAATTACACAACCGAGCAATTACACAGCCGAGCAATTACACAACCGAGCAATTACACAGCCGAGCAATTACACAACCGAGCAATTACACAACCGAGCAATTACACAACCGAGCAATTACACAACCGAGCAATTACACAACCGAGCAATTACACAACATATTGACATGAGCAATTACACAACATATTGACATGAGCAATTACACAACATATTGACATGAGCAATTACACAACAGATTGACATGACCAATTACACAACAGATTGACATGACGAATTACACAACAGATTAACATGAGCAATTACACAACAGATTAACATGAGCAATTACACAACAGATTGACATGAGCAATTACACAACAGACTGACATGAGCAATTACACAACAGATTGACATGAGAAATTACACAACAGATTGACATGAGCAATTACACAACAGATTGACATGAGCAATTACACAACAGATTGACATGAGCAATTACACAACAGACTGACATGAGCAATTACACAACAGATTGACATGAGAAATTACACAACAGATTGACATGAGCAATTACACAACAGATTGACATGAGAAATTACACAACAGATTGACATCATAAAATGTTGATCCAGATTGCCGGTTAATCATCAGCTGAACGGGAACAGACGTGTCAGTAGTCCAGTGGCCTCCGAATCCAGGGATAGCAGGTTCGAGCCCCCGTCTGACCACTAATAATATTAACAGTCACTTGGGACTTTAAACCGAGGTCTCGTGTCGGAGCATTACACTGTGCACTTAAAAAAGAT
This sequence comes from Archivesica marissinica, assembly GCA_014843695.1. Lineage (NCBI taxonomy): Eukaryota > Metazoa > Mollusca > Bivalvia > Venerida > Vesicomyidae > Archivesica > Archivesica marissinica. The sequence continues at coordinate 10,098 of JABXNX010002775.1, read as the reverse complement.
ACCAGAGGAGACTCTGGAATGGGTCTCTGTCTGTATCATTGCAAAATCCTCCAAAATCTACAATTACTAATCTCTCCAGGAGGCATCACTGATATGGGCAAGTGGTAGCGACGATAAATAAACATAAAACACAAACCAATAAGTTGGAGAGATGTTGCTGGTTACTGTCGACATCAGATATCATAGGAATGAACGATGGTTTATGTTTGTAGGCTAACACAAATAATTAAAAGTTTTATTTCGTAATAGAGTACTGAAGTAGTGGCAAGCATGGATGCCTAGACTATACTGAAGTAATGGTAAGCATGTACACATAGACTCTACTCAAGTAGTGGTAAGCATGTACACATAGACTCTACTCAAGTAGTGGTAAGTATGGATACCTAGACTCTACTCAAGTAGTGGTAAGCATGGATACCTAGACTCTACTCAAGTAGTGGTAAGCATGGACACATAGACTCTACTCAAGTAGTGGTAAGCATGTACACATAGACTCTACTCAAGTAGTGGTAAGCATGTATACATAGACTCTACTCAAGTAGTGGTAAGCATGTACACATAGACTCTACTCAAGTAGTGGTAAGCATGTACACATAGACTCTACTCAAGTAGTGGTAAGCATGTACACCTAGACTCTACTCAAGTAGTGGTAAGCATGTATACATAGACTCTACTCAAGTAGTGGTAAGCATGTACACCTAGACTCTACTCAAGTAGTGGTAAGCATGTACACATAGACTCTACTCAAGTAGTGGTAAGCATGGATACCTAGACTCTACTCAAGTAGTGGTAAGCATGGATACATAGACTCTACTCAAGTAGTGGTAAGCATGTACACCTAGACTCTACTCAAGTAGTGGTAAGCATGTACACATAGACTCTACTCAAGTAGTGGTAAGCATGGATACCTAGACTCTACTCAAGTAGTGGTAAGCATGGATACATAGACTCTACTCAAGTAGTGGTAAGCATGTACACATAGACTCTACTCAAGTAGTGGTAAGCATGGATACCTAGACTCTACTCAAGTAGTGGTAAGCATGGATACCTAGACTCTACTCAAGTAGTGGTAAGCATGTACACATAGACTCTACTCAAGTAGTGGTAAGCATGGATACCTAGACTCTACTCAAGTAGTGGTAAGCATGGATACCTAGACTCTACTCAAGTAGTGGTAAGCATGTACACATAGACTCTACTCAAGTAGTGGTAAGCATGGATACCTAGACTCTACTCAAGTAGTGGTAAGCATGGATACATAGACTCTACTCAAGTAGTGGTAAGCATGGATACCTAGACTCTACTCAAGTAGTGGTAAGCATGGATACCTAGACTCTACTCAAGTAGTGGTAAGCATGGATACTAGACTCTACTCAAGTAGTGGTAAGCATGGATACCTAGACTCTACTCAAGTAGTGGTAAGCATGTACACATAGACTCTACTCAAGTAGTGGTAAGCATGGATACATAGACTCTACTCAAGTAGTGGTAAGCATGTACACATAGACTCTACTCAAGTAGTGGTAAGCATGGATACATAGACTCTACTCAAGTAGTGGTAAGCATGTACACATAGACTCTACTCAAGTAGTGGTAAGCATGGATACCTAGACTCTACTCAAGTAGTGGTAAGCATGTACACATAGACTCTACTCAAGTAGTGGTAAGCATGTACACATAGACTCTACTCAAGTAGTGGTAAGCATGGATACCTAGACTCTACTCAAGTAGTGGTAAGCATGTACACATAGACTCTACTCAAGTAGTGGTAAGCATGTACACATAGACTCTACTCAAGTAGTGGTAAGCATGGATACATAGACTCTACTCAAGTAGTGGTAAGCATGTACACATAGACTCTACTCAAGTAGTGGTAAGCATGTACACATAGACTCTACTCAAGTAGTGGTAAGCATGTACACATAGACTCTACTCAAGTAGTGGTAAGCATGGATACCTAGACTCTACTCAAGTAGTGGTAAGCATGGATACCTAGACTCTACTCAAGTAGTGGTAAGCATGGATACATAGACTCTACTCAAGTAGTGGTAAGCATGGATACCTAGACTCTACTCAAGTAGTGGTAAGCATGGATACATAGACTCTACTCAAGTAGTGGTAAGCATGGATACCTAGACTCTACTCAAGTAGTGGTAAGCATGTACACATAGACTCTACTCAAGTAGTGGTAAGCATGGATACATAGACTCTACTCAAGTAGTGGTAAGCATGTACACATAGACTCTACTCAAGTAGTGGTAAGCATGTACACATAGACTCTACTCAAGTAGTGGTAAGCATGGATACCTAGACTCTACTCAAGTAGTGGTAAGCATGGATACATAGACTCTACTCAAGTAGTGGTAAGCATGGATACATAGACTCTACTCAAGTAGTGGTAAGCATGGATACATAGACTCTACTCAAGTAGTGGTAAGCATGGATACCTAGACTCTACTCAAGTAGTGGTAAGCATGTACACATAGACTCTACTCAAGTAGTGGTAAGCATGGATACATAGACTCTACTCAAGTAGTGGTAAGCATGGATACCTAGACTCTACTCAAGTAGTGGTAAGCATGGATACCTAGACTCTACTCAAGTAGTGGTAAGCATGGATACCTAGACTCTACTCAAGTAGTGGTAAGCATGGATACATAGACTCTACTCAAGTAGTGGTAAGCATGGATACCTAGACTCTACTCAAGTAGTGGTAAGCATGGATACCTAGACTCTACTCAAGTAGTGGTAAGCATGATGTACACATAGACTCTACTCAAGTAGTGGTAAGCATGGATACATAGACTCTACTCAAGTAGTGGTAAGCATGTACACATAGACTCTACTCAAGTAGTGGTAAGCATGTACACATAGACTCTACTCAAGTAGTGGTAAGCATGGATACCTAGACTCTACTCAAGTAGTGGTAAGCATGTACACATAGACTCTACTCAAGTAGTGGTAAGCATGTACACATAGACTCTACTCAAGTAGTGGTAAGCATGGATACCTAGACTCTACTCAAGTAGTGGTAAGCATGGATACCTAGACTCTACTCAAGTAGTGGTAAGCATGGATACATAGACTCTACTCAAGTAGTGGTAAGCATGGATACCTAGACTCTACTCAAGTAGTGGTAAGCATGGATACCTAGACTCTACTCAAGTAGTGGTAAGCATGGATACATAGACTCTACTCAAGTAGTGGTAAGCATGGATACCTAGACTCTACTCAAGTAGTGGTAAGCATGTACACATAGACTCTACTCAAGTAGTGGTAAGCATGTACACATAGACTCTACTCAAGTAGTGGTAAGCATGGATACCTAGACTCTACTCAAGTAGTGGTAAGCATGTACACATAGACTCTACTCAAGTAGTGGTAAGCATGTACACATAGACTCTACTCAAGTAGTGGTAAGCATGGATACCTAGACTCTACTCAAGTAGTGGTAAGCATGTACACATAGACTCTACTCAAGTAGTGGTAAGCATGTACACATAGACTCTACTCAAGTAGTGGTAAGCATGGATACCTAGACTCTACTCAAGTAGTGGTAAGCATGTACACCTAGACTCTACTCAAGTAGTGGTAAGCATGTACACATAGACTCTACTCAAGTAGTGGTAAGCATGGATACCTAGACTCTACTCAAGTAGTGGTAAGCATGGATACCTAGACTCTACTCAAGTAGTGGTAAGCATGGATACCTAGACTCTACTCAAGTAGTGGTAAGCATGGATACATAGACTCTACTCAAGTAGTGGTAAGCATGTACACATAGACTCTACTCAAGTAGTGGTAAGCATGGATACCTAGACTCTACTCAAGTAGTGGTAAGCATGGATACATAGACTCTACTCAAGTAGTGGTAAGCATGTACACATAGACTCTACTCAAGTAGTGGTAAGCATGTACACATAGACTCTACTCAAGTAGTGGTAAGCATGGATACCTAGACTCTACTCAAGTAGTGGTAAGCATGTACACATAGACTCTACTCAAGTAGTGGTAAGCATGGATACCTAGACTCTACTCAAGTAGTGGTAAGCATGGATACATAGACTCTACTCAAGTAGTGGTAAGCATGGATACCTAGACTCTACTCAAGTAGTGGTAAGCATGTACACATAGACTCTACTCAAGTAGTGGTAAGCATGTACACATAGACTCTACTCAAGTAGTGGTAAGCATGGATACCTAGACTCTACTCAAGTAGTGGTAAGCATGTACACATAGACTCTACTCAAGTAGTGGTAAGCATGGATACATAGACTCTACTCAAGTAGTGGTAAGCATGTACACATAGACTCTACTCAAGTAGTGGTAAGCATGGATACCTAGACTCTACTCAAGTAGTGGTAAGCATGTACACATAGACTCTACTCAAGTAGTGGTAAGCATGTACACATAGACTCTACTCAAGTAGTGGTAAGCATGGATACATAGACTCTACTCAAGTAGTGGTAAGCATGTACACATAGACTCTACTCAAGTAGTGGTAAGCATGGATACCTAGACTCTACTCAAGTAGTGGTAAGCATGTATACATAGACTCTACTCAAGTAGTGGTAAGCATGTACACATAGACTCTACTCAAGTAGTGGTAAGCATGGATACCTAGACTCTACTCAAGTAGTGGTAAGCATGTACACCTAGACTCTACTCAAGTAGTGGTAAGCATGTACACATAGACTCTACTCAAGTAGTGGTAAGCATGTACACATAGACTCTACTCAAGTAGTGGTAAGCATGTATACATAGACTCTACTCAAGTAGTGGTAAGCATGGATACCTAGACTCTACTCAAGTAGTGGTAAGCATGGATACATAGACTCTACTCAAGTAGTGGTAAGCATGGATACATAGACTCTACTCAAGTAGTGGTAAGCATGGATACCTAGACTCTACTCAAGTAGTGGTAAGCATGGATACCTAGACTCTACTCAAGTAGTGGTAAGCATGTACACATAGACTCTACTCAAGTAGTGGTAAGCATGTACACATAGACTCTACTCAAGTAGTGGTAAGCATGTACACATAGACTCTACTCAAGTAGTGGTAAGCATGTACACATAGACTCTACTCAAGTAGTGGTAAGCATGGATACCTAGACTCTACTCAAGTAGTGGTAAGCATGTACACATAGACTCTACTCAAGTAGTGGTAAGCATGTACACATAGACTCTACTCAAGTAGTGGTAAGCATGGATACCTAGACTCTACTCAAGTAGTGGTAAGCATGTACACATAGACTCTACTCAAGTAGTGGTAAGCATGGATACCTAGACTCTACTCAAGTAGTGGTAAGCATGTACACATAGACTCTACTCAAGTAGTGGTAAGCATGGATACCTAGACTCTACTCAAGTAGTGGTAAGCATGTACACATAGACTCTACTCAAGTAGTGGTAAGCATGTACACATAGACTCTACTCAAGTAGTGGTAAGCATGTACACATAGACTCTACTCAAGTAGTGGTAAGCATGGATACCTAGACTCTACTCAAGTAGTGGTAAGCATGTACACATAGACTCTACTCAAGTAGTGGTAAGCATGTACACATAGACTCTACTCAAGTAGTGGTAAGCATGGATACCTAGACTCTACTCAAGTAGTGGTAAGCATGTACACATAGACTCTACTCAAGTAGTGGTAAGCATGGATACCTAGACTCTACTCAAGTAGTGGTAAGCATGGATACATAGACTCTACTCAAGTAGTGGTAAGCATGGATACCTAGACTCTACTCAAGTAGTGGTAAGCATGGATACATAGACTCTACTCAAGTAGTGGTAAGCATGTACACATAGACTCTACTCAAGTAGTGGTAAGCATGGATACCTAGACTCTACTCAAGTAGTGGTAAGCATGTACACATAGACTCTACTCAAGTAGTGGTAAGCATGGATACCTAGACTCTACTCAAGTAGTGGTAAGCATGTACACATAGACTCTACTCAAGTAGTGGTAAGCATGGATACCTAGACTCTACTCAAGTAGTGGTAAGCATGGATACCTAGACTCTACTCAAGTAGTGGTAAGCATGGATACCTAGACTCTACTCAAGTAGTGGTAAGCATGGATACCTAGACTCTACTCAAGTAGTGGTAAGCATGGATACCTAGACTCTACTCAAGTAGTGGTAAGCATGGATACATAGACTCTACTCAAGTAGTGGTAAGCATGGATACCTAGACTCTACTCAAGTAGTGGTAAGCATGTACACATAGACTCTACTCAAGTAGTGGTAAGCATGTACACATAGACTCTACTCAAGTAGTGGTAAGCATGTACACATAGACTCTACTCAAGTAGTGGTAAGCATGGATACATAGACTCTACTCAAGTAGTGGTAAGCATGTACACATAGACTCTACTCAAGTAGTGGTAAGCATGGATACCTAGACTCTACTCAAGTAGTGGTAAGCATGGATACATAGACTCTACTCAAGTAGTGGTAAGCATGTACACATAGACTCTACTCAAGTAGTGGTAAGCATGTATACCTAGACTCTACTCAAGTAGTGGTAAGCATGTACACATAGACTCTACTCAAGTAGTGGTAAGCATGTACACATAGACTCTACTCAAGTAGTGGTAAGCATGGATACCTAGACTCTACTCAAGTAGTGGTAAGCATGGATACCTAGACTCTACTCAAGTAGTGGTAAGCATGGATACCTAGACTCTACTCAAGTAGTGGTAAGCATGGATACATAGACTCTACTCAAGTAGTGGTAAGCATGTACACATAGACTCTACTCAAGTAGTGGTAAGCATGGATACCTAGACTCTACTCAAGTAGTGGTAAGCATGTACACATAGACTCTACTCAAGTAGTGGTAAGCATGGATACCTAGACTCTACTCAAGTAGTGGTAAGCATGTACACATAGACTCTACTCAAGTAGTGGTAAGCATGTACCATAGACTCTACTCAAGTAGTGGTAAGCATGATACATAGACTCTACTCAAGTAGTGGTAAGCATGATACATAGACTCTACTCAAGTAGTGGTAAGCATGGATACCTAGACTCTACTCAAGTAGTGGTAAGCATGTACCTAGACTCTACTCAAGTAGTGGTAAGCATGGATACTAGACTCTACTCAAGTAGTGGTAAGCATGGATACCTAGACTCTACTCAAGTAGTGGTAAGCATGTACACATAGACTCTACTCAAGTAGTGGTAAGCATGGATACCTAGACTCTACTCAAGTAGTGGTAAGCATGTACACATAGACTCTACTCAAGTAGTGGTAAGCATGGATACCTAGACTCTACTCAAGTAGTGGTAAGCATGTACACTAGACTCTACTCAAGTAGTGGTAAGCATGGATACATAGACTCTACTCAAGTAGTGGTAAGCATGGATACCTAGACTCTACTCAAGTAGTGGTAAGCATGGATACCTAGACTCTACTCAAGTAGTGGTAAGCATGGATACATAGACTCTACTCAAGTAGTGGTAAGCATGGATACCTAGACTCTACTCAAGTAGTGGTAAGCATGTACACATAGACTCTACTCAAGTAGTGGTAAGCATGTACACATAGACTCTACTCAAGTAGTGGTAAGCATGTACACATAGACTCTACTCAAGTAGTGGTAAGCATGGATACCTAGACTCTACTCAAGTAGTGGTAAGCATGGATACATAGACTCTACTCAAGTAGTGGTAAGCATGTACACATAGACTCTACTCAAGTAGTGGTAAGCATGGATACATAGACTCTACTCAAGTAGTGGTAAGCATGGATACCTAGACTCTACTCAAGTAGTGGTAAGCATGGATACATAGACTCTACTCAAGTAGTGGTAAGCATGGATACCTAGACTCTACTCAAGTAGTGGTAAGCATGTACACATAGACTCTACTCAAGTAGTGGTAAGCATGGATACCTAGACTCTACTCAAGTAGTGGTAAGCATGTACACATAGACTCTACTCAAGTAGTGGTAAGCATGTACACATAGACTCTACTCAAGTAGTGGTAAGCATGGATACCTAGACTCTACTCAAGTAGTGGTAAGCATGTACACTAGACTCTACTCAAGTAGTGGTAAGCATGTACACATAGACTCTACTCAAGTAGTGGTAAGCATGGACCTAGACTCTACTCAAGTAGTGGTAAGCATGGATACCTAGACTCTACTCAAGTAGTGGTAAGCATGGATACCTAGACTCTACTCAAGTAGTGGTAAGCATGGATACATAGACTCTACTCAAGTAGTGGTAAGCATGTACACATAGACTCTACTCAAGTAGTGGTAAGCATGGATACCTAGACTCTACTCAAGTAGTGGTAAGCATGTACACATAGACTCTACTCAAGTAGTGGTAAGCATGGATACATAGACTCTACTCAAGTAGTGGTAAGCATGGATACCTAGACTCTACTCAAGTAGTGGTAAGCATGGATACCTAGACTCTACTCAAGTAGTGGTAAGCATGTACACATAGACTCTACTCAAGTAGTGGTAAGCATGTACACATAGACTCTACTCAAGTAGTGGTAAGCATGTACACATAGACTCTACTCAAGTAGTGGTAAGCATGGATACCTAGACTCTACTCAAGTAGTGGTAAGCATGTACACATAGACTCTACTCAAGTAGTGGTAAGCATGTACACATAGACTCTACTCAAGTAGTGGTAAGCATGGATACCTAGACTCTACTCAAGTAGTGGTAAGCATGTACACATAGACTCTACTCAAGTAGTGGTAAGCATGTACACATAGACTCTACTCAAGTAGTGGTAAGCATGGATACATAGACTCTACTCAAGTAGTGGTAAGCATGTACACATAGACTCTACTCAAGTAGTGGTAAGCATGGATACCTAGACTCTACTCAAGTAGTGGTAAGCATGTATACATAGACTCTACTCAAGTAGTGGTAAGCATGTACACATAGACTCTACTCAAGTAGTGGTAAGCATGGATACCTAGACTCTACTCAAGTAGTGGTAAGCATGTACACCTAGACTCTACTCAAGTAGTGGTAAGCATGTACACCTAGACTCTACTCAAGTAGTGGTAAGCATGTACACATAGACTCTACTCAAGTAGTGGTAAGCATGGATACCTAGACTCTACTCAAGTAGTGGTAAGCATGGATACCTAGACTCTACTCAAGTAGTGGTAAGCATGGATACATAGACTCTACTCAAGTAGTGGTAAGCATGGATACCTAGACTCTACTCAAGTAGTGGTAAGCATGGATACCTAGACTCTACTCAAGTAGTGGTAAGCATGATGTACACATAGACTCTACTCAAGTAGTGGTAAGCATGGATACATAGACTCTACTCAAGTAGTGGTAAGCATGTACACATAGACTCTACTCAAGTAGTGGTAAGCATGTACACATAGACTCTACTCAAGTAGTGGTAAGCATGGATACCTAGACTCTACTCAAGTAGTGGTAAGCATGTACACCTAGACTCTACTCAAGTAGTGGTAAGCATGTACACATAGACTCTACTCAAGTAGTGGTAAGCATGGATACCTAGACTCTACTCAAGTAGTGGTAAGCATGGATACCTAGACTCTACTCAAGTAGTGGTAAGCATGGATACATAGACTCTACTCAAGTAGTGGTAAGCATGGATACCTAGACTCTACTCAAGTAGTGGTAAGCATGGATACATAGACTCTACTCAAGTAGTGGTAAGCATGGATACCTAGACTCTACTCAAGTAGTGGTAAGCATGTACACATAGACTCTACTCAAGTAGTGGTAAGCATGGATACATAGACTCTACTCAAGTAGTGGTAAGCATGGATACATAGACTCTACTCAAGTAGTGGTAAGCATGTACACATAGACTCTACTCAAGTAGTGGTAAGCATGTACACATAGACTCTACTCAAGTAGTGGTAAGCATGGATACCTAGACTCTACTCAAGTAGTGGTAAGCATGTACACATAGACTCTACTCAAGTAGTGGTAAGCATGTACACATAGACTCTACTCAAGTAGTGGTAAGCATGTACACATAGACTCTACTCAAGTAGTGGTAAGCATGGATACCTAGACTCTACTCAAGTAGTGGTAAGCATGTATACATAGACTCTACTCAAGTAGTGGTAA